>CAUYRH010146813.1:0-19763 GCA_963574655.1 Perodicticus potto | reverse complement strand
TAGTCACTGTCATTCCACGAATGGATTAATAAATTGTGGTACATGTATATGTGCCATGGAATATTATGCAGCCTTAAAGAAAGTTGGAGACTTTACTTCTTTCATGTTTACATGGATGGAGCTGGAACATATTCTTCTTAGTAAAGTGTCTCAAGAACGGAAAAAAAAAGTATCCAATGTGCTCAGCCCTACTATGAAACTAATTTATAGCTTTCATAGAAAGGCTACAACCCAATTATAGCCCAAGAATATGGGGAAAAGGGCAAGGGAGGGGAGGGGAGGGGGGAGGATAGGTGGAGGGAGGGCAATTGGTAGGACCACATCTACGGTGCATCTTAGAAGGGTACAGGTGAAACTTACTGAATGCAGAATATAAAGGTCTTAATGGGGCAGCGCCTGTGGCTCAAAGGAGTAGGGTGCCAGTCCCATATGCCAGAGGTGGTGGGTTCAAACCCAGCCCTGGCCAAAAACTGCAAGAAAAAAAAAAAGATCTCATAAAGGTCTTAACTCAATAACTAAGAAAATGACATAAATGCTATGTTAACCAGTTTGATGAAAATATTTCTGATTGTATATGAAACCAGCACATTGTACCCCATGAGTGCATTAATGTACGGAAATATGATTTAACAAAAAAAATTAAAAAGAAATAAAAGAGCCTCAGTTCTGTACCCTATTTCATTATTTTATTTTTAGAGAAGTTATGAGATGCTGTTTAAATATAAAACATATATTTTATAGTACTTGGAATTCTATGAATTATGCCCTTTCTTTCTCTAATTTTAGTGAATCTTCTCAATTTTCTGAAGAGATATAATTAAAACAATTTTACAGAGAGTTTCATGACAGTACGTTATAAGGAAGAACAGCTCTATGGAGGATTCTAGATAGAAGTTTTGAGGAGCCAGGCTTAGGATTTGGGCATAGAAATCCAGGGAAGGCAAGATAAAAGAGATGCAACCGATGTATGAGAAAAGAAGAGGTGGCCAATTTGTTGAAAGGATATAAACATTATCTAATTTAATTTGATATATACACTACTATATAAATGAATTAATTAAGATATCAGCAGAGTCATCCATCTTTGTGATCTCAGGAGAATCTTCACAAACCCCATGAGAAGTCTGGTACCTTCTCCAAGATTTCTGCTGATTGCTGCAATTCAAAAAGTTATTTCATGCTCCTGATGGATTCTCAATTTTATGTTATATATTTATTGCTGTTCATTTACTAAGTTCATCCTGGAGCCTAGTTTTCACTTCTTGATTCCATTCCCTTACTCTCTTCAAAACTGCCATTCATAAGAGACCTGGAGTTTGCAATAGGCTTTTTTGCAGAAAGTAATAGAGATAAGTTCATTCCAAGATGATATAGCAGGTGATTTAAAATAGAATGACACACTTCCTTGTTACACAAATAGAGTCCCTTGGCAATTTTTGCCAACTTAGCAGAGTGGATGGGCTGTCACTTTCCTCCTTCCCTCATCCCCACAATCTCAAGGATTCAAAGGTTCACCATCTCTATGCCAATTAGTCTATTTCTAAATAAAGACATTTCTTTTGTGAGAGAAACACTAGTGTCTGGCAAGGAAATAATTTTGATTAATTTTATTTCACAAGTGAAGAAATTCATAATGGGGATCATTAATTTATATGTGTGTGGACCTACAAAGTATTAGAATCAACATGTGATCCCAAGTCATTCCAAACTGTTATGCCGCCAAAGTAACATGTTGTACCTTACACGTAGCTTACCCTAAACAGGCCTGACTCACATTGGAGAAACGTGTTGTAACAGAATCTCTGCTTTATTTCTTTTCTATGGAATACATTAGACATGTGGAAATCTTCCAAGCCTTTCCCAATTATCTGGATTGCAGCCCAATAATTCAGTACTTTCACAAGGCTGACACAAAGATCTCCCTTCAGAGGAAATTTGAAATATCTTTCTACTTGCTCTGAATGCTCTTTGCGGACACCTTCTCTGAGACTGAGGCTTCATTGCAATTAGGCAGATTTACAAGAAAGATAGTAGTCTCACTTTCTACAAAGATCCTCATCCCGATGACTGAATAATAACACCTGAGTTTCAAGTCCATTACTTTTTCCAGCTCTTCAGGAGAGCATTCCCACTATCATTTAGCACTGGTAAGCAATCTGGGTGTTCATATTGAAGCATACTTTGGAACATAACAGTGGTCCCAGAGTTCTGAAGAGAAAGACCTGTAACATCGTATCTTTGCCTATGCCCACAGGTCCTTTCTTTGGGACCAGTTTTTCTGACTATTAAGAGTTATTCATGCCCTGTGAGGGAAGAAGTTACTAAGTCAAATCTACCTTGGAAATCACTACCATGCCCTCATATATTTTAGTGCCCCTTTAACTCTAATCTTCTAGATCAGCAAGGAAATATTTTTTTAAAGAAACTTGGCCTCATTTTCCTTTCTTGTGACTTAACTAACAATTCTAATTAGGTTACCTAGTCAGAAGGAGCATGTGTTCAATGTCCTTTAAAAAGCAAGGGCAGAGGTAGGGCTCAGTGGAGAAAGACTTATTATCAGAAATGAGAGTGAATTAAGTAGGTTTTAAATTATTTCTCTTTTCTAATTTCTCTTTAAATTATAATGAAAATTATTCATTAGCTTCCAATGGAAAAAAATGCCTATTTTAAGACATTTATTAGGTAACTTTTACATCATTATACAGTGGAGAGAATCCTGTGCAGTTTCTAAAATCTTTCTTGGAATATTTTAATAGCATTTCTCCAGAGTCTTTCAGAATGATGACATTCTGTAGAATAATTACGAATGTGGATAGCAATCCTAAAAAACAGCTCTGATAATAAAGTATCTTGGAGTCTTATTTCCTACCTGATATGCACTTCTACTTAGTAAAGGTCAAATAGGACTTTTTGAGTGATATGAGTGCAATAAAGTTGTTTCTCATGTGCAGTACTTTCCTTTAACAAAAATAACAACATCTACCCATCTCCTTTTTTGTGACATCCTGCTGCCCAGTGGATAATAAGGACTCAAGGAATCCACAGCTATCTAAGAAGACATTGAACCCTATTAAGAAGCTGTCCAAAATCTTCAGACTCCAGGGAAGGATGCCTATGTCAGAGATGCTCTGTGGTAGATGTATTCTTGGAAATACAGGATCATTAAAACAATCTCATTAAAGATAAAAAGGTGACCCTTTCATTGATGCATAATTTATGTTCTACTTTCAAGAGCTGTGGGTTTAAAATAGAATCCTGAAATAGAATCTTACAGACTCTCTTAGAATATTTTAATAACATACCTAGAGTGCTTGTATATGACAGTCTTCTGTAGAAAAATTATAAACTGAAATACCAGTTTGTAAAGCCATGCTGATTGTGAAGTATCTTTGAGTTTCTTTTCTCTACTGAAGACTCAGTTCTGCTGAGTAAAAGTCAGTTAGGATCCTTAGAGCATGTGCATGTTGGCTGATGAGTTAACAGAGCTTGAAACAGCTAAATCATGGTGTGGGAAAGGGGGAGATAATGTATATGAAGGTGAAAATGTAAAGTCTTTTACTTCAAGAGGTTATAACCTTTTGGCTTAGTTGAGATAATAAGCCAAAAGGGATTATGCCTGAAAATTTGATCTGTACAACTGGAGCTCCTGAACTACTTTTTTTCTGAACTATTGTTTCATGTTTTTGAACATTTTGGAATTGTAAAGTGAAGAGAGAGCAAGTGTGCTACATAGCAAGAGAGAGTGGAGAGGGTGTCCACAGTCTTAAATAGCCAGCTCTCATGCGAACTAATAGAGTGAGAACTCACCTCTTATTGCAGGGAGGGCATCAGGCCATTCTTGAGGAAGCTGCGCCCATGACCAAACACCTCCCAGTCTGTCCCACCTCCAACGATAGAGAAGAAATGACATTTTAAAAGGACAAATATCCAAACCATACCAACATTTACCTCATTAAGTTCTCTTTTGCAAATTGAAACTTTTTTAGGAATTTAATTACTAGACATCCACCATCTCAAAACTATCCATAACCAAGATTCCAATGTCAAAACGATAGCATTAGAAATTCTATTACAGTCTACCACAGATCATCAAAGACTGTATAAAGTTTTCCAGGGGTTAGATAACATTTAACTGAATGGGAAATCCTTAACTTTTCATAACACAAATGCCAGAAAGAAAGTTCCTGCGAAGTTACCTGTTGGAAATTATCAATTATGAAAATATACCACTGAGCTGACGGCCCTGAAGAAAAGGGATTAATGGCTCTTTGGCTAACTTAGTATGATCTTCCCCTTTCATGATGGGGGGAAGCTGTGTGTTATTTCCTGTAGTTGTAATCACACCCCAAAGGCCTTACTCCAATGGCAAAAATATTTGATTCCCAGAAATGATCTAGTTGCGTACACATGCAATTTTTAGGCACATACATATCAAAATTGCCACATAGCAAAACCCTACTTTGAATAAACATGCTAGCCTAAATATATCCCTTTAAGCAATGATCATTCAGGAATTCATTTTGATTAATTAATTGGTATCATTAATTTCTATAACAAAGAAAAATGATAAATATATCAACATCTCCAAGTAAGCAGTTTTTTCTAACAATTCATTTCTTAGTATACACACAATATGATGGCATATCCATGCCACACTGCAATCAACAGAGGAGAATATACACAGCCAGAAGACATTAGCCCCAATTTTCACATTCAGGACTTTGAGGTTACCCTGTGCGTTTGTGGCTGGGAAGCTCAGCAGTATAAGACTGATCTGAGATGATATATTTAGTCCTGGAGAAGAATTGGGTTTGTTGATAAGAAAAAGCTAAATGTTATGGACTAATCTCTTTATAGCTAGGGTATAATAATATATACATATATACACATACACACATATATATAAGTAGAACCTCCATAATAGAGCACCTCCCTACATTGATTACCTCCTTGAGTTGAACTAATTTTCATATACTAGACTGCACCACATGTATGTATCAGTACAGTAGACCTAGTTCCTTATGTTGACCAGCTTGTTACAGGCCCTTGGGTGATCAACTTATAGAGAGGTTCTAGTACATTTAGATTTTGTCCTTGGTTCCTGGCACAGAGATGCTAAAAACTCTTGTAATTTTCTGACTATATTTTGTTATTCATAACAAGCTGGTTTGTATCATACCTGAGTTTATGCTAACGAAAAGACTCATTGTGAAGACCATAGATAACATCAGGATGTGGGCTGGTCACCAGGAAGACCAAACATGTGCTTATAGGTTGGTAACTTTTCTCCCTAGCCCCCATATTTCAGACAAGAAAGAGGTGCTGGATATTGAATTCAGTCACCATGGTCAATGATTTAATCAATTCTACCTAAATAAATTAAAAAGCTTTATAAAAACCCTACACAATGGGAATCTCGGAGCCTCCAAGCTGAGGTGTTGTCCACACGCTGGGAAGGTGGCATGGAAGCTCTGCACCCTTAATCTCCACTTTATACTTTTAATTTTTTGAATCCCGACTCTGCCACTAGCTGTGTCAACTTGGTTAAGTTTTATAGATCTGGTATCCTCTTGTCTAATCTATATAATGGGATAAGAGTAGCACCTCTTTCATAGGTTTACTGGGAGAATTAAATGTGTTTTTCATTAAAAATTCACTTGATAGGCAGCTGGCATTGTCAATTGACTCTCTTACCATTTGGCCTCTGGTTAGGTTTTTCAATGAGAGGTTACAGCAGGAAATTGGCATGGAGAAAAGAATGAGTTTAGAATATTAACTTCTCTAAGTAGTAAGTCGGTTGTTTCCTTACTGAAAAGGAGCACTCTTCAAGAGCTGCAATGACAATCCCTGTAATTACTCTTTTGTAATCACTTTATTCCCTTTCTCTTTTGGGCATTTGGGATTTAATGACTCCTTGATGTTGCCAGCTGAGGAGTGAGTACTTCATCATACCTCGTTGGTTTTCTCTAACCCTGCTCACACCTTTGTCAAAAGCCCTTTCATTAATGTATCCTCAGTGATCCCATATAAGTGCATCATCTATTTCTTCAGGAGACTTTTATTGATACACATTGCATCCAGAGTTTCCCATAATCTGCCTTACTTCTAGCATTTCAGACTCCTTCTTTCAGCTCTACATTAATTCAATACTAAATTATGTGGCTTGCAGTTCTCTACGCAAGCCATGGTCTTTTAGGTCCCTCTACAGATTTGACCATGTTTTTCTTTCTGCCTGTAGATTTCTTTCCTTCCTTGTCTATCCATACCACTAAAATTCACCCCTTTAGTTCTCTTTTTTAAGTGCCTTTTCAGTCAAAGGGTAGATAAATGTCACTGAAGAAAAATCTTTTTGATTTTATGACTCTACAGTGGGAAAACGTTGCCTAGATTTCATAGATTGATGTGGGGAATCCTCAACTGTTTGTACATAACTTTATTATATTACCATTTGCATCTGTTCATTCACTCACTCATTCATTCATTCATTATTTACTTATTCACCTATCACCATTCAACACATAATAAATCCTTTTACATGCCAAGAACTCCTGTAGGACTGAGTTTATAATAGTGAAAGAAGCAGATAAAAACACATGGTACACTGAGTAGGGGAAGGTAGATAGAGAAGAAGAAAAAAATAATAAGTAGAAGAGCCTTCTAGCAAAAGACCAGACAGTGACAGTCCAGAGGTGACAGTCAGGCTGTGTGTTTAAAGAACACCACGGTGGGAAGTATAACTGCAGCATTAACAGGGCCAAGAAGTGGAAATGAGGTTAGAAGACTGAGAAGATCCAGGAGACCAGGTAGATCCCTGGAAGGACTTTGGCTTTTACATTGGTGGGAATGGACTGCCATTGGAGGATCTGAGCAGAAGTGTCACACAATCTAAGTTATATTTTCAACAGTATCATCCAGCCACTCTGTTCAAATAGGAGTGAAGTGATATAACGATAGAAAGAATTCAGCTAAGGCATGCCTCAGTGTTGTAGTTTTGCTCCATATGTTTTTCTCATTGGTTCTGAGAGTCCTAAATGAAGGACGGAGTCAGCATATTTATACCTGTGAAAAAAATTAAATGTGGACAAAACACAAACATTAAAATCAAATAGTCTTAGTTTTGAATATGAGATCTGCAATATGCCCTTGAGTATTTTTTTCAGTTTTCTTATTTATTGAAAAAAAAATTAATTCTTACTTTACAGTGTTATTTTAGGATTATTGAAAAAGTATGTAAATATTTTGACACAGAACAAAAGCTCAGTTGGTTGTAGTTATTGATATAAAATCTCCTAAGCACCCAGTGAAGCATGCAATGAAGGGAGATTGGTCAATAAATGTTTGTTTAATGCTTCACTGTTCACATCAGGCACAAATTAAAAAAAAAAAAAAGTAACATTCCCAACTCCACAGAATAGAGTGGCTGAAAAGAAACTGCATAAGCTCATAGCCTTCATATGTGTGATTTCTTCTGATCTATGCATATTTTTAATTTCTCTCCTCAAACACTACTGATTAATGAAATTAACATACATTAACTTTGACAGTACCCCCAAATGCCAATCTCTGTATTTCTCCTTTGTCTTTTTTGGCTTTCTAATACACACACCCACACACACATCATTTTCAAATATAGAGCACAAATTCCAATAAATGCTGTGCTAAATGATACTTTTAAGATGAATATACTTAGATTTAGATGTCCATTGATTGCCAATGTGTCTTTTTTAAATTGTTGAAGTATATTAGAGTCGTACATTTAGTCTAAAACATACTGTCAAGATGGATGGTTAGATATTCACTTCTGAGTTCCTCATATAAAGATGTGCTGCCTTTTTTACAAGGGTCTCTGCATTTAGTTTTGGCCTGGGCCATTGGATCTTCTGGCTCTTGCTTGGTGGATCTGTTCTACCTGATGAAGCTTTGTGCAGAGTAACAAGGGTCAGAAGAAAATAATTTATAATAACCACGTGGAAAACTTTCCAGGGAGTTATGTTCTGATTTATTTTCTTTATAAAATTGCAGTAGACATTTGACTTGACACTTCTGCGTGACTGTGGCTGTAACAGAAATGACCGTCAACATGAGGGAACATGCCCTGCTTCATTTTGACAAAGGCATCATAGGCAACGTCTTCCCACTGTAGAGTCACAAAATCAAAATCAAAAAGATTTTTCTTCAGTGACATTTATCTACCCCTCTATCATTGTCAAACAATTTTCCTATTCCCTTGAGGCTACTTCTGATTAATAAACATACTATTTTGAACTCATTACAAACCAAGACAGCTGACACAAAGTAGGAACACTTTTATTATTAGAGAGAAATCTGGCAAGAATTAGTAAACCTAAACATGAGCTTACTCTTTCACCAACAATTTTATTTTTGGTCGCAAAACTGTCACAAGAGAGAGAGAAATCCATACATAAATATATATTTGCAACATTTGAGGTAATAATATAAAATAAAAACAACAAAATATCTGTTGGTAGTTAAATATATATAACTATATATATGATAATAGCAGTTAAAGAGCATAAACTAAGTTATTATAAGATAATAGCAGTTAAAGGGCATAAGCATGTCAACAGAAATGAATTTTGTAAATGTAACATTAAATAAGAAAAGCAAGCTGCAAAATACACATACATGCTGTTATTAATGACAATAACATGCTGTCATTAAGGAAGAATTGTAAACCAACTTTGTAAACTACTAATGCTATAGTACAGAAGCGCAAATGGCAAGAACACAAACAAGCTTGAACACTGGGCTTTCCTCTACATTAGGAGAAAGGGAAACAGAGTAAAGTAACCTTCAAATTATTTGGTGATAATTTGTTTCTTACAAGTGCTCATGATATGTAGTATTACTCTTTATACTATTTATATTTGAAATAGTTGTAGTAACTAAAATCCATAAATAAAGAATAAAACTCACAATTTTACACTAACATGGTGAACTCAGGATCATAAATGTTGTGAGACTGGAAGTCTTAAAAGGCTATTCTGTCATCTCAGGGGAATCCGTGGAATTGCCTTTCAGGACTGCTGATAGAACTCAGCTGTGTTTACTGATTACTGCTTTGGAATTGGCTAATCATAGCTTAAAAATTGCCGAGATGACCATTCCCTGATTCACTTGACATATGCTGTGAGTGTGTGTCTGTGTGTGACTTTACATATATGAATATATGAATATATGACTTTATATGTGTGCATATATGTGTGTGTGTATACCTTTCCAGATCAGCAAGTGAATTAATGGCCAGAATGGCCACATGCCTCTTAAAACATTTGGAAATAGCCACAGGAACACATATAACCACTCCTACAAACACACACACACACACATTCTAGAAGGTGTAATTCTTTAGTAGGTTAGCACTCCAGTTAGGTAGCAGGTCACTTTCCCCTGGGATTTGAAGACCAGTAATTTTGCCAATCCAAGTGGGAAAGGTGACTGAGTGTCACACTCTTAGAAACCATTTACATACACTTATGTGTCTTAAATCTTTACCCACACTTGCATTATTTTGTTAATCACTGTCCCTCTTGTAAAATCTGTATAAAAGTACAAGGCATAAATAAAATATTTATAAACTATATCTAATATTATTAGAATTAGATGTATCTTTTAATAAACTATTATGATTGCACATGGTCAATATTATGAAGTCTTTTGACTATTCGTGACATAAAAGTTTAAAAATAAAGAAAAATATTCATTTAAATGGATGTATCATAATAGCATTTACTAATATTTATTATCTATTCTTGTTAAAAATCTTGATCAGCTAGAAATGGAAATAACCTATAAGATGCACTAAACATGTTTCTTATTGGCAACTATTGGCTATGTGAACAATTGGTAACCAGATAAGGCTAATTTTTGATCTATGAAAAGGACTAATAATAGTTCATTCAAATTACAACATATATAGGTATTTTGTTAATATCAAATAGAAAATACGAATAACTCAAATAAGTGAATATAGCTATATCTATGTAAAAAATAAGAACATAGATATGAGGGAATAATGTGTACAGGAAAGACTATCACTTGAAAAGCAAGGACTATTTAGTATGTCTGATTTACTGCTTCATAATTTCTGTCTTTGTGCAAGATACTCTGATCCTTCCTTTTCTAACATGTAAAATGGGGGATATCAGTAATACTCTCAAAGGTTACATCTAAAGGCTAAGTGAGATGGTAAACGTAAATCACTTAGCCTTGTTTGACATGTAGCAAGTGTCCAGTAAGTGGAGTTTCAATTCTGTAAATTCCACACACATGCAGATAAATGTACATAATGGAACAAATGGACTCTGCTCATTCAAAGTCCATTTTGTCTCTTCGCTAGAATTTATAATTAATTAAATTTTACAACATCCTTTTACTGTTCACCAAATCCATGTACAATTTGCATGCATTTGCTCCAATAGCTCCTGTAAAAGGAAATGTCCTAGAAAAGTGGCTCTAAATGTGATGGTCTAATTAACCCTTTTCTTTCTGTTCATGTAAAATATCTCCCGCTTAATTTCGCCAGAGGGATTTTTTCTTTCAGCTACAATTTCTACTCAGCAAAAATTCAAATTAACTTTTAAAGTAAGAAATGACAGTCCCTGGGCAATACAGAACTAGTGTATGATAATATACTTCATTTCACTCTTTAGCATTAATATCCTTCTGATTACTTGAAGAATGAGCATAAGAAAATGGCCATAGTTTCTTGAGAGTATTGTAAGCATTAAAATATTAAATAAAAACTTCATTATGCCTATGATGCCTATATATTTCTTATATGGATTTATTAAACTGGAAACACTTCTGAGTTTTTTGTTTGTATATTTATTTACTGGAAAAGATGTGTTGTAATCCATCATGCATCTTTGGGAAGACACAAACACAGTTCAATAAGCCAATGGAATAGAGGAATGAAAAAAATTAACTTATAGTTCTACCCTTAATCCCTGTTCAATCTTGAGCAAGTTTCTTAATCAGGCTGAGTGTCAGGAAATACTATAAAACACATCAGGAGTGTATTAGAGAAAAAGGTACCAGAAATCAAGCTAAAAGGTCTAAAGGGAAGGAGAGCAGTATGATTAGAAACTTGAGCATTTTCAGAGATTTGTCTTGGCACTTACCCTTGCCCTTAAAAAAGAACAAAGACAGAAAGAAGTTGAAGCTAATGATGGAGTTCTGAGAAATGTCAAGATGATTCTTCAAATATAATCACACACAACCTTGGGCTGGTTATGTAACTTATTTAAAACTCAGTGGCTTCATTTATAAAATGTTGACAATAATGCTTCTATCAGTGCAATTCCTGCAATGCTTCAGAAAATTAATTCATATAGCTAAGACAGCACAGGACAGATAATTTCATTTTTATCATTAATAACAATTAAGAAGCATATGGTTATAATTCAACAAACAATTTTGCCAGAACTATCACTGTAATTTGTCTTCTAGGAGAAAAATAGCCAGAATCCAAAAATCATGTACCTTTGGCTAACTACCTACCTATGTTTGATTACAATACTTAAATCCATATATGTATGCATGTACGCCCACATATATGTGTGTATAGTATGTGGTATATGTATCCATGTGTGAGCATAACTATAAAAATAAAATAAAAATACTCTGTATTTTTCTGTAAGGAGTCTTAGCCCAAAATCCTTTCTGGTCTCCTGCCTTTTCTGGCTTCCTGGTAAGAATGGCTAGGCACCAATGACCTATGATGACTCCTTCTGACATTTTTTATTTACTGTCCAGGCTGGAGGGAGGCCAGGAATTTTGCTTCCTCACTTTTTCCCTCCACTTCCACCTTGTAGGTCTCTCACACATTACATTTTACCTAAGTGAAATAAACCAGTCACAAAGAACAAATACTGTATGATTTCATTTATATGAGGTATCTAACATAGTTATATTTATAGAATTCTAAAGTGGGATGGTTGCCAGGGGCTAGACAGAGAGGGAAATAATAAGTTTCTAAGCAATAGGCATGAAGTTTCAGTAAAGCAAGTTGAGTATGCTCTAGAGAGCTGCTATACAGCTGTGTACCTATAGTCAACAATAATGTATTACACACTTAAAAAATTGTTAGTGTAAATCTCGGTTAAGTGTTCTTATCAAAATACAATGAAATGTTTTTAAAAGTAAAGAAAAGTAGCATTCTTTTTCTCTAGGCTTAGAGTAGAACTGTCCTAATGGCCCTCTTTGGCTATAGATTGCTACAAGGGAGTACTTTTAGGTTGTATCTGAAAATTCATTTCCAAAGCTAAATTGTCAGAAGAGTAAATAAACTATTACACACAGGAAAGAGAATATGTAAAAGAATATGTGCATACCAGTGTAAGAATTCTATAATATTTGACTGTGTTTAGATAATTTGAATATTAGTCAGGATTTCCCCTCCTTCAGGATATAGAACCAATAGGAGGGGGAACCAATGTGTGTGTGTGGAGAGAGAAAGAGAGAGATTGATAGAGGTGGATATTAAGAAATTGGTTGACATGATTGTGAAGGCTGGCAAATCCAAAATCTTCACAGTAGATCAGGAGGCTGGAAAAGCAGAGAAGAGGTATAGTTCAAGTTCAAAGGCACTCTTCTGAAAGACTTTTCTCTCCTTTAGGGGAAGTCAGTTTTTTCTTATAACCATCAACTGATTGAATGAGGCTCTCCAATTTATAGAGGGTGGTCTGCTTTATTCAAAATTTGTTGATTAAAATGTTAATATCATCAAAAGTGCCTTCACAGAAACATATTAAATATCTAACCAAATGTATAGGTACCAAATAGACATATAAAATTGGCCATTACTATATGTTTAATTAAGATATTTGGATAAAACACTAAAACCCAAATTCAGCCCAAGGAATACAATATAATATAGGAAAAATATGACCACTGCCTATATAAAAAATGTTAGCATGGCAGCATAAAACATACAAGACGAACACAGCAAGGCATTTCCCCAGGCAAGGGATGCTGTCATTGTCATTCAAGGCCTAGGCCAGAATTCAAACCTTAAGTACAGTCTGTTACCAATGGAGAAAGACCATGTGGCCTAAATGCCCTTTGTTTGGGGGCATCAGGAACTTTGGTTTGGTCAACTTCTTTGAACTCTATTTGGAGACGAGGTTGAGTTAAAGAATTGGTGAGCAGTCTCATATCTTACCACATATTGTAGTGCAGAAAAACTCACTAAAGCTATATTTATGTATTTAATTATTATTATTAATTTTGTAGTAGTAAATCACTGCAGTGTGTGGTACAAGCTATTATAGTCATTGTCAATTAAGCTTGGGGTAGAGTTTGCATTCAGAAAAGACTAAAGTACAACAGACCATGGCACTATTTATGTAAGTGCATGGAGGGAAGTGAGTTCTTACATCTCCAGCTAGAATTAACCAGGAATTTAGAATAGTCTCCTCTTACAATCCAACCTCATTGAGTAAGCCTACCCTTACAAAGGTGCAGTGGAAAGGTAGCTCAGACAATATGCCATATCTGGATTGCTCCTACTGTTGTCTTACAGATTATCTTATGTTTCAAGCTTAGATTTCATAGGTCCTTTAAAATACAAAAGAAAAGCAAATCATTATTTTATTTCCATTGTCAATAGTGTAGGAAATATATATGACTAACTTGTTAATAGTTATCAAAGGAACCAATCATTGAGGCTATACCTATATAGCATTTTTGGAGTTTAAAAAAAGAAACCCAGCAAGGAAGGTGGCAAAAATCGTGGCTTATTTGTGACTCTCTCCCAATCAATCTCTGCGTTAAAAATAAAAATAATTTATTTCAACTCCATCCAGGTAAATGTAAAAGATGCAAAGTCTCCATCTTTTAAAATAATATTCCATGTTATAGACATACCACAGTTTGTTGATCCATTCATGGGTTGATGGGCACTTAGGTTGCTTCCATGACATGGCAATTATGAATTGATCCATAATAAACCTTCTAGTGCAAATGTCTTTGTGGTAAAATGATTTATGTTCCTGTGGGTAGATACCTAGTAATGGCATTGCAAGGTCAAGTGGAAGTCTACCTTTAAATCTTTGAGGATTCTCCATTTCTTAGAAAAACCTCATGGGTTCTAAATTTTAGCAAAAAAAAAAAGTTGATGCTGAGGAACTTATCAGAGTGGGAAAAGAGACAGTTGAGCTTCTGAAGGAAGAGAAGGACCATTTCCTACAAGGCCTAGGCCAAGAGGTCTTTACAGAGCACTTTTTCTAGGATGAGTGTGTGAATTATCTGATCTCCTATGATAACAGCTCTGATGACCTTTCCAGAGAAAGAGTTACAAAATTGCTTTGAAGGGCGGACTAGGCACTGGCATCAGTGCAGAGTTTCCCAAGGGGAGCACTTTGGAGGTGACCATATTGATATTCAGCAATGAGGTTTATAGCACTTTTTATGGGATGGGTTCACAAATTTAATTCCACCATCTTGTACTTTTACATGAAAAGAAGCAAACTGCCAACAGTGTGTATATGCTGGCCCCATTTAAAAGATGGATAGATTGATAAATATTAATAGATATAGGCATTATACACACACACAGTGCAAAGTATAGAAAGACATATCATAAATGTTTGATAATTATAATACTTAAATAAAAGTGGTATATTTGTGGGAAAAAAAGAAAAAAATGAGTTAGCAACAAAAAAATTTGAAAAAAAAAGGAAGAAAAGAAAATCTATGGCAGTATTTACCACAAAACTTGCTAAAATGGTTCCTCCAAAAACTCTAATATTTAAGTAAATGAGGTGGATTCAGCAATGTCACAAAATGCAAATGGAACCAACATTAGTGTGGGAAATAGCAAAGGGAAGTTACAGAACAAGGAATGTACCTGAGAACACAATAGAATGGCTGATAGGTGCTTATTTGAAAACACATTGGGCCAAGAAGAACAGCTGTTGTTAAAACTAGGGAAGGTTTCACCCAACCCAGGAAACAATGTGCGCTAAGGGCCTGAGGTGGAGCCACTAAAAGGGGAAGTCTAGATTCTAGGACACTTTAAAACTTCCCGGCCATGGCTCTGATTCAGAACGCATACCTACACTAAGAAGAAACTAATTTTGTTGGTGCAAAATTAAAATGGAGCAGGAAAGGGACAACTACAGAAGAGAAGATGGAAAGAGTGTGCAGGTAAAAGAGCCTGGGCAGGAGGTTGAAAGAGGAAAACAACCAGAAAACTGAGCAAAATGCCTTTATAATTTTGAACACTACACAAAAACAATAAAAGGAGCTCTGTGAAGTGAGAAAATCTATTGTACACCACATTTTCTCCTAAAATTTTGGGGAATGGATTTCACATAAAAATGAGCATTAGAAAAGCCCAAAATCAAATCTGAAAAGCATTACTGTAGAAGAGGGAGAGAAGGACCAGAATAAATCCCTACAGACAATTACAGCATTCAAGGAAGACGTGTCCGCAGAACAGACCTTTGTGGAATTCTATTCCAAAATAAACTGGAAGACACTAATAAAATTATTCAACACACAAGAACAACAAAAAAATTAAAATGAGTAAACCTCAGAAACAAGGGGATAGTTAGAACTAAAAGAAAAACATTAGATCAAAGAGAAAATGTAATTTTTGAAATAAAGATTAATTTACAGAGAACACAAGAATAAATACACAGAATATAGTGCCTTAAAAGAAACACAACATAAGAATCTGTTTAAATCAAAAAGAAATGAAACAAAAGATTGGAGAGAAAGTGAAAAATGTTAACAACAGATCTAACAAATGGAAATAGGTATCTATAAAGAGCACAAAAAACAGAACACAGACAAAAATCATGACAACATTTCTGAAATTCAAAAATAAACTTGGAAACTGTATTGAAAAAGCAAATCGCATACCTGAGACCAATAAAAAAATTGTACTAAAATTACTAAATTTTTAAGAAAGAAATAAAAGTTATTTTTACTGGGAAAAAAGTGACTTACAATGTAAGGAAAATTAGATTACCATTAGTCATTTCCACAGCGATACTTTACATCAGAATGAAACAGTTACCAAACTAAAATAATCAGAAAATAAAAATATGTTCCTTTGATTTTGTATCTAGCAAAGCTGACTCCATATTTAAAGGATCCAAATATATAACAACATGCAAAAAGTCACAGGATATGTTTTCCATGCATCTCTCTTATGAATTTTATAAAGATTGAATTTCATGTAAGTCAAAATGATTTAAAAATGGGTGGTGATATCATTACTTCTGGAGGGAAGATTAGATGAGGATTAAGAGCAAAGAGTATGAAGTGGCTATATAATCAGGCAATGTGAGTATTGTAAAACTATTAAAATGGGAAAATAATGGAGAATGCACATTTAAATAAACTTTATATTCACAGAGATAGTATAATGTTAGTATGATTATTCTGAGACTAGTATGTGTATAATGTGGGATAAAGTAAATGAATAATAATTATGATAGTCTTATTTTGCCATCCTATGTGTTCTTGAAGAGTAGGTTTCTTAGTGCAAAAGAATGGATATGTAAATGTAATATAAAAATGATTAAGTTAAAAACTCTATAGTTCTAAATTTGATTTAGAATTATCAGTATAAACTCCTGAGTATATCATACATACATAATCATGTACAAGTATGTATGTAAAAATGTATGGGTGAATAGATATATTTTCTAGCTCTGAAAAGGCCTGGAAACAATGACCAACACAATATCAATGAGACTCTATAGCTTCCAGATATCTTGTGGTCTTATAACGCTATTTTCTAAGGTATTCACAATACTTCTTTCTTCTGGAAGAAATGGCTAATTCCATTTCCAATTTAGAAAACGCACAAGATGAGCCTGAAACTTCTCATCACAACTGCTGAAGAAGAAAATGTCAAAGACTACCAGTGCCACGTGGAAAGGACTCAAGAACAAAGTCAAGAAGCCGGAGGCAATTTGAGCTTTGAAACAGACCACTGCAGTTTATTGAAACCCACCATATATATTTAAATCACTTATAAATAATAATTTAGAAGATAGAAAACTAATAGGACCCCGTCAGAGATGTTAGCAAACTAATAATTGAAGAATGAATGAAGTCAAAGAATTAACTATTTATCTTGTTTGCTGTATGTGAATTTCATCACGGGATGACCAGATTATAGAAGGGGGAGATTTTCTTTTATAAAACTAGTTTAACAAATATATAAACAAGTGTGTTTTGAAATGCACATTTGGATGATAAAACACAGAAACACGTAGAATTGATTGTTGTAACTCAGAATAATGATTCCTTCTTATAGGGAGGATAAGGCCTGTGATAGGAGCAGGGTACAAGTAGAGGATTTTGGAATGATTGACATAGTGCTATTTTTTACAGGGGTAGTGGCTGCAAGGGTGATTGCCTTACAGTAAATAATTCATTAAGATGTATATTTCTTTTTTGTGATTTTTCTTCATGCACATTTTATTTTACAATAAAATAGTTGAAGTTTTTACAATAATATCTGCACTCTATTTTACCATAAAAATATTTTTAAAAATCAGCAAAGCTTAATTGTTTTATTGAATGAATCCATAGCTTTAGATTGAGGCTATAAACCGTCTTATGCAATTGTCTTATAATAAGATTTTTAAATTGTGCTTGTTTAATATGTACAGAAAAATTAGAAAACATATATAGGCAAAATAAAGAAAACTAAAATCAGCATATCTTCTGATAGACTTTTTGCTGTGTGCATATGATTTGTTAGTTTTATCATAAATGGGATTAGTGCATGCCATTTTGTAATCTGTCTCCATTACTAAAAATATCATCAAAATATTCTAATTTTCTTACATTGTTTTGTAAGATTATTAAAAGACTATATTTCAACTGATTATATTTAAGCAAAAACCACATTCAACAAATCTCCTCTAGTAGAACATTTTTGTTGTTTTTTCCCAGTGTTTACTATTGAATTAAGCCTGACATAAACAAGCTTATAGCTAAATATTTGTGCATATCCTTAATTATTTTCTAACAATAAATTCACAGAAGTAGAATTGCATGTTGAGGTTTTTTCTTTTTTTTTTGGTATGAATTGTACAATTATCATTCAGGAAGACATGGCTATTTTACAGGAGTACTCATTATACAAGGAGTGTGGTTTTAATGTCAAGGCATTAGGCAAAAACATGTACAGCCAAAACTACTCTGGGAAATTATTTTAACATCTCATAAAGAATAGTATTTGTGGTTTCATGTAAATAAACTAGAAATAGCACATAAGCCAATGTAATTTTACTAGAGAACAGATACAAGATGTTCTCCTCATGGCAATTCAAAGAAAAACATTCAAATTTTAGTCTTCCATCTTTCCAAATGTCCGAGGAAATATAATAATTCTAGACTGTGCTCACAAACTTTATTTTTTGCCATATTTGCCTCATTTTTTATTGTGATGATTTTAAAATGATAAGCTTTCCCACATGAATTAAGTGATTTTTGAAGTCTGATAATGTCTGATTCATTTTATTAATTCCCTCAGTTTCTAAACTGAAACATTCTGGAAAAATTTATATACTAAAAACATCCATTGAAAGAACAGTTATTTCTATATAAATATTGTTGCACACATTTTAAACACTTTTTTTATGTGCCAGAAGTGTGCTAAATTTTCTCCTTGCATCTTTTCATTTAATACCTGACATTTTGCAGAAGGGAAATCTGACTTAATAAGTAACTGAGCTTTGATTTATATTTAGGCTGTTTAACTCTGGACTACTTCACTGAAACCAATACTTCTATTATAGATAACCTTAGAGTTACTTCATTTTTTATAAAAGAATAATAGTGGATCTGCTTATAGCTATGTCTGAGATTTTTCCCTTTCTTTCCAAGATTAACTAAATTTAAAGCTGCCAAAAATAACATAGGGAAACCGGCTGAATTTAGAAAAGCTATTTCTTTTCAGCATACTTAGTTCTAATTTGTCTTAATTTTTAATTCTGCATAATTATATACTGGTATTAAACTTAGCTGTGATTGAACTAGCCTTAACTCTTTGCCTCCTGTATTATCAGCTGGGAGATAGAGCTAATGTCAACAGAAGAGACAAAATATAATGACATATCAAGACCAAAATAATTCTTATCTAATATTTTCTCCAGGATACAGATTGCAAATGGGTATTTAAGAAAATTTATAATTTCCTCACCAATTATAAGAATAAATATTTCTTCTTGGAAGAGACCTTTAACAGAAGACTTTTTTCTTTTTCTTTTTTTTTTTAATTTTTATTAAATCATAATTGTGTACATTGGTGCAATCATGGGACACAATGTGCTGACTTTATATACAATCTGAAATATTTTCATTGAACTATTAAACATAGCCTTCATGGCCTTTTAATAACTATATGAAGACATTTATATTCTACATTTAGTAATTTTCACTTGTACCCTTGTAAGATGCACCATAAATGTGATCCCACCAATCACCCTCCCTCCACCCATACTCCCCCCTCCCCATCTCTCCCCTCCCATACCCATTTCCCCATTTCTTATGCTATAACTGGGTTTTAGCCTTCATATGAAAGCTATAGATTAGCTTCATAGTAGGGCTGAGTACATTGGATACTTTTTCTTCCATTCTTGAGATACTTTGTTAAGAAGAATATGTTCTAGCTCCATCCATGTAAACACAAAAGAGGTAAAGTCTCCATCTTTCTTTAAGGCTGCATAGTATTCCATGGTATACATGTACCACAATTTATTAATCCATTC
>CAUYRH010146805.1:0-47408 GCA_963574655.1 Perodicticus potto | reverse complement strand
AAAGGGAACACTTCTACATTGCTGGTGGGAATGCAAACTAATACATTCCTTTTGGAAGGATGTTTGGAGAATACTTAGAGATCTAAAAATAGATCTGCCATTTGATCCTATAATTCCTTTATTAGGTATATATCCAGAAGACCAAAAATCACGTTATAATAAAGATATATGTACCAGAATGTCTATTGCAACCCAATTCATAATTGCTAAGTCGTGGAAGAAGCCCAAGTGCCCATCGACCCACGAATGGATTAATAAATTATGGTACATGTATACTATGCAGCCTTAGAGAAAGATATTATTTTTATGTTTCAAATAATTTTAATATCTTGGCTTTTAGGCTTTCTTTAAATATCCTTTTCAGAATATTGATGAGATTGCCTCAACACTAAACCTTTTCCACTTACGTAGTTTTTTGTATAAAGAATATATTTTATGAAAGCATAGTATCTTAAAATTGTAATTATACTATTAATAATGATTTATTTCCATAAACATATCTGTATGACCCTACTGGGATAATATGAAGAATTATATACATTCATATACTTATAGATGAAATGGAATGTCTTATAATTCTCGTTATGAATCTCTGCCCTAATTTTTACTCAGAAATTAAATATGCAACTTTTAAGCAAGATAATGTACCAATCTCCTTTACGGATTGGGGGTCTGGGTCCAAATCCAGTTGACCTGGTTTCATTACTCCCCCAAGCTAGAAGGTTCTACCAGGGCATGGGCAGTAATCTAAAGCAAAAGTGAGTGGAAACTAAATAAAACTGGGTCAGCTGGGGCATTATGGATAGAAAACAAAAGTAAGCTACACAAGTTTGAGGGTAACAAAGAGGGAGAACAAGAAAGTTTATAGTCCTTCCAAAGAGAGCTGGAAGTTGGGCCTTCTCACAGAGAAAAGGTGAGAGAGATGGAAAAGCAAAGCCATGCAGGGGTATAACTACTCTGTGTTTGAAGTTGGTTGTAAGTCTTTCATTGGCTTCTCTGTGCCATTTCCTATTGGTCATTGATGGTCTCTTTCTATTGGTCATTGGTTAACCAGGTTACTTCATACCCACATGCTTGTGGGCCCTTCAGACTTCCTGGCTCTGCAGGCCAGGTTTTCCCAAAGTAGTCAAGGCCCAAATTAGTCAAGGGATAAATTGACTCCTGAGGAAAGCAATAATCTTCACTTACTTTTTAGAATGGCACAGATGGTAGCAACCTCTATAATATTTTCCTTAATGCATAGGAGTTTAGGGACATATGTTTTGATAGAAAGCCATGTTTATACATGGAAATCAGGCCTCAATTTCAACATAAGAAAGGGCATTGGGAATTACTTTTAAAGTTAGTGTTACATATGTTGGGCCTTGAATTAATGGAACTAATGGAATTGATTGGGCAAGATGCAGAAAACTATTATATTTAGATAGTGCTTGGGGCGGACCCATTCAGGAATCCATTTGTCCTTCTGTAATTTAAATAAGAGTTCCCTGATCAGCCCAGTTAGGTCTCCCAATTAAACCAGCTGCTTGCTATCTTAGAAGTAAAAGCTCCATTGAATGCCTTTTGGAAGAGCCCACTATTGTGTATTCTGGGATGTGAAATGCGTGCCTTGGTCACCATCAGTAATGTCTGACACTTCAAAGGGGATAAGAAGAGTATTAGTAAGCCCTTGTATTGTGGTCTTAAAATACACTGAGGCATGGGTAACTTGACTTGTTTTTTGAATGTCTGTGAAGCAAGAAATTCTCAAAGTTCTTTTCCCCAAAGGGACTAACTTTTAGACAACGGCCAAAATATTGCAAATATGTGCAGATGGAGTGATGTCGTTACCAGTTGTATCCAGTGTTAATGTGCATACCTGAAATTAGGACAAGTGAGCTGACCCATGGGTTTCATCCTTTATCAGGGACAATCAGGGACATTCTGGTTAAGGGATGCAAAGCCGTAACATTTCCCTGAGGTCTGTCACTTATAATGGTGACATTGCTGTCTCACACACTGCAAACTCCCATTGTTATTTGTGCAGTTACTCACAAGAGGCTCCGCATGTAGCCAAAAGGCTCAGGAGAGGGATAATTTCTAGCACTGTGGCCTCTGGCAAGGGACCAAGGACAATGAGTACTGTCACTCGCTGCAAGTAGAATTTGCAGGGACCACATTTGTTCCATCATTTAGTAAATCCTTGGTGGTAGTGCCTAGTTTACGGGGTTCTGTTTCCTAGACTCAAAACATAATTGGAAGCTGTATATAGAGGGTCACAGGCTTAGGATCTGTAAGAGCCTCTGTTTTGGAGATCCCAGTATGTAGCCAGCAAGCTCCTCGCTAATGGAGACTAACACTCATCTCTTTAAGGATGAATAGGATTAGTTCATTTGAATAATTTCATGGGCCCAGGGACATAAGGGCTGTCCCTAATTATCTGATAGCCGCCACTGGGGTGATTTAAGCAGGTGTTTACTGGCCGTAAGTGTGAGAATGCAATAAGGGAAGTAATCAGCTGCTTTACAAGGGGAACTGACTGTCCTATAGTCAAAATCACAAAGCTAGGTCATGACAGCATTTCAAAATATTGCATTACATAGGAATAGTAGTGAAGATTTGGAACCAACAAAACAATCTGTTAAATACAAGTGCCACTACTTCTAGGATTCTGTAGTGTTTCATTCATTATGATCTAGGCATAAGTGTGTTGGGGGCAAAGGTAGGATAGGGTAAATTCATCAGATAGTTATATAATTGCTACCATGTTTCAGGAACTTTGTGAAATTATGAGCTACTTCTGAATCACAATGAAATGTTTTCTTGTTTTGTGTGGTGTTTTTGAGAATATTGTATTATGAGATCTTAATAATAATTATACCCACATTATAAATGATAACTTAATTGACAGCAGTAATATGCTGTGAAAACTATTATATTTAGATAGTGTTTGGGTAAGGTTTTTTTTTTATTTTGCCTTTGTTAATTTTTATGTTTAGTTACTCAATCCATATAATTGTAACCTTAACGGGCTTGCAACACAATATCATTATGTTCCCATAATTTCATAAAGTTCTAAATTTGTAGTAATTATTTGTACAACCATCAATATTGCATTTATTTATAAAAATTTGCTTAATACAAATTTGTTTATTTTTATCACAATAAATATTAAAATGACTTCTTTATCTTATTCACTTAATAACTTTTTCATTTATTATTTTTCCTTACTAAATTAAAATTAAAATTCTGCACCTTTATTTACGGAGCATGGTTTGAAGATTATATCATTATATGTACTTTTGTATTATTATCAAAAATAAAATGAAGTCTGCAGCTTGTTTTTATGTTTAAAGTAGGAAGCATGGGAAATTACAAGTCTTTACTTTCTTATAATATTTTATTTCACCAGGAGTCAGAAGCCACATATTATATTCCTTTAACTTTGCCAAGGAAAAAGTATTAAACTTTTATTCAAATATCATAATTGATAGTTATTCTGGCGAGTACTTCAACCTATCCAACAGTTGCTGATGCCTTTCTTACCTATCTAATTTTCTATTTTTAAATAAAACATAGAGTTGAATATATTTCAGCTAAAATAAAACATTTAGGTATACACTGTGAAAAAGGAACATGATGAATATATTTGTAATTTTAGCAGTTCTTGACTATCTGGGACTATGAAAACATTCAATATGTGTGTAGTTGTAAATAAAGAGATGTGCTAGTCATGCAGGGAAGGACGTACAGCCAAGCTGGAAGCCCCTTCAGGGTCTACACCCACCACAGACTGACCACCTGTTAGAGGTCACATGAGTCTCAGGACAGCTCTGAGTGGATGAATGAGGCAGAGGGCCTGGACCTCTGCCCTTTTGACCTTACACATGGCACTCCCACCAGCTATACTCTCTAACTCCCTACTAATTTTCTTTTATTTTTCTTTTCTTTTCTTTTTTTTTTTTGAGACAGAGCCTCAGGCTGTGGCCCTGGGTAGAGTTCTGTTGCATTACAGCTCACAGCAACCTGCAGCTCCTGGGCTTAAGCAATTCTCTTGCCTCAGCCTCCCAAGAAGCTGGGACTACATGCGCTCACCACAACACCTGGCTATTTTTTGGTTGTAGTTGTCATTGTTGTTTGGCAGGCCCAGGCTAGATTCAAACCTGCCAGCTCTGGTGTATGTGGCTCTGCCTCAGCCACTTGAGCTACAGGCCCCGAGCCTTCAGTAGCTTTTATGAGATTTTTTCAGGCTTGCATTTCAGTTTGACTTCTTCAACCTAATGCTGTTTTCTGACTTCTGTTTTCACCTGGGGTAAATCAAATAAACATCCTACATCCCATACTCTGCTTTTACTTCTAGAGAGCACAGTTATTGATGGATATCAAGGCAAGGACATACTAAAGTCTGTGATTAAGGTCCTAATTCATATCTTATTTCAAGTATTAACAACCTCAGGACACTGAAGTGTGCCTGAATATTTTATCTAGAAATCAAGTATGCAGAGTTGATGTAAAAGCTTTGGTTCTTGAATTAACTTGAAAATCCAAAGTCTCCAGTAAACCAGAAAATTTGTCTGTGAATTTTCATTCATTAATTCATTCATTTAGATGTTTGAACATTATTCATTCACTCAGACACTTACGCATTATTCCCTGCTATTTGCTGGCTGTCTTATAGGTACAGGGAATAGAGATAAATACACAATCTCTGTCATTTAGGTGAGAGAGATAAAATAGGATAAATAATTCTAAAGGTATGTATATTATTAAGGTATATTTTAGGGGATGGGGTTGTTGCTATGACAAATTATCTGAACAATGAGTGGCTTAAAACAAAACAAATTTATCACTTAGAATTTTAGAGAGCTAGAAGCTGAAAATCAGTCTCACTAGTCTAAGGTTAAGGATATTGCTATGGATGCTGGTTCCTTCTGGAAACCTTGAATCTATTTCCTTATCCTTACCTTTTTTGTTACCCAAGGGCTTCATTTCTTGGTTAATGGCCTCTTCCTCACATCAATCCAATGTCTTTTCTTCTGCTGTCACATCTACTGCTTGCTCTGACCCTCTTCCTTTCTGCTTTTATGGACTTTCTGATTACTTGGACCTACCTAGATAACCCAGGGTGATCTCCATATATATTCATCACACTTGCAATATCTCTTTTACTGTGTAAAGTAAAATACACATGTTCTTCTAATTAAGACATGAACTTTGGGGGCCATTACTCAGCTTACTACATATTGTAACTAGGTGAGTAGAAACAATGACAGATGAGAATATTATTACCAAGAACATCATGAGGTATTGAGGAGGGTGCCAGATGGTAGGATGAGAAACTTCTAAAAACCACAACTCTTAAGTAGAGTATTGAAAGATAACTAGATATTAGTTAGGCAAAGGGTGCAGCAGAGGTGAGGTGAATCCTCTAGATTACACAGTAGCTCTAGTCAAGACATGGAAACTATAGGAAATACGAGTGTTCAAAGAAATCTAAGCATCAGGGAAAACATAGATTACTTTGCACATTTCGATTTTTCTGGAAACTGGCATGTGTCTTACAATCAATGAATACATTTAAGTCAGTCTACTTTTGTCCCTAACTCCCCTCATTAAAACATTACAATAAATATTTTCAAATATGAATACAATGTAATTTGATAAAGTAGGTTTATAGGATGCCAAGAAAACACTGAGATGTGAGCCAAAGAACAAAGCATGTGTCAAACTTATAAACTGTACCAATAATTAGGAATTTGTAAAACATCCTGAAAACCATGTGATTTTTTTTTTAATTTTAGTGTTAGAAAGATCAGGTTTGCTATTTGGGCATGGTAGCTCATAACTGTAATCCCAGAACTGTAGGAGGACAAGGCAAGAGTTTAATTTGGGGCTAGAAGTTTAAGACTGGGTGGGCAACACAGTGAGACCCTATCTTTACAAACAAACAAAACAATCACCCAGGCATGGCGGTCTTTCTATCTATTTGGGAAAGTGAGGCAGGAGGCTCCATTGGGTCCAGGAGTTCATGAATGGAGTGGGCTATGATAGCACCACTAAACTCCATCCTGGGCAACAGAGTGAGACCATGTCTCTAAGAAAAGGAAAGAAAAAAAAATGATCAAGTTTCCTGCATGTGAAGAAACTGATGGAAAAGGAGCAATACTATAATTAGAGGAAAGAGGGGTTTGGCAAAACCAAACTGGCAAGTGTTGAAAGTCTAAGGGAAGGAGGTGATTGGCTCTTGACTGGGAAACAGTAGGATATAGAAAAGGCCAATTTTGGTAAATGATTACTCTCTGAGTTGGGCAATCAGGAGAATGAGTACACTTTTTAATGAGAATAAATTTAAAAAAATTGTTTCAGGAAGGGGAATGAGAAAGGAAAATTGATGAAGGATAATATTTGTGCATCATATTTAGTTCTAGAGGTATATATGAAATACATAAGTTTAAATATCTATCAACATTGGAGTATGACTCTGAAGCCCAGGAATGGGTTTTTAGACAGAAGCACACATTCAGCAGTAATTTAAATCTAACAGGAAAAATAAACAAATAGCAACAACAACAAAACAGGAAAAAACCCTGTTGTATATTTCTACGAAATATATGAGTTTCAAAAAGCAATTTTGCCAAGCAAATTTGACACTGTTTGGAGCTAACACAGACCTTACAGTTTAAGGCTGAGTCCCACCAGACTGCCTCCCTGCACACACATTTAAAATGCTGACCGAAATCTCACGTTGTTACCTGTGCTTCTGACCACGGTCTGCAAATCGGAGGTCCCAGGATGCCCTTGTCTGGTTTGAAAATTTCCTAAATTAACACAGAAGTCAGGATAACAGTTCAGTTACTCAAGTACCAGTTTGTTACAGAAGGATACAATTTAGGAAGAGTCGGACCCAAGAAAAGAATAGGGCACGATACGGTGGAGAGCCGCGGAGCCTCTGGGCTTCTCGCAGCACCCCCGCAGCCTTGCCAACGCGGAGCTGAGCTGACCGGCCTCTCCCAACCCAGTCCTTTCGGGTTTTTCTCAAGGAGTCATTCTTAAGCATGATGCATTAAACCATTGGCTCTTGCTCACTGAGTTAATCTGAAGGCTCTCAGTCCCTTTCCTCTCCAGGAAGGTCAGGGACTGCGGTTGAAATTCCAAACCTCTAGTCACAGTCACAGGGTGGGTTCTTTGGGAATCAGCTCCCAGCCACCAGTCATATCGTTGGTGTAAAAAAGATACCGTTTTCGTTTTGGAAAATCCCAAGGTTATAGGAGCTTTGTGCCAGAAAATAGAGACAAAGAACAAATACATATTTCTTGTGTGTGTGTGTGTGTGTGTGTGTGTGTGTGTGTGTGTGTGTGTGTTTTAGAGACAGAGTCTCACTTTATCACCCTCGGTAGAGTGCCGTGGCATCACACAGCTCACAGCAACCTCCACCTCCTGGGCTTAGGCGAATCTCCTGCCTCAGCCTCCTGAGTAGCTGGGACTGCAGGCGCCCGCCACAGCGCCCCGCTATTTTTTCTGTTGCAGTTTGGCCGGGGCTGGGTTTGAACTACCTACCCTCTGTATATGGGGCCAGAGCCCTACTCACTGAGCCACAACCGCCGCCCACGTATTTCTTTATATATCACAACATTGCAGAATTTTAAGCAAGAATGAGACAACATGGAAAATTACCTGGATGTTTCAGTCTCTCTGGGCTGTTCCCAGGGCAGCTTTCTTACTGTTTTCAAGAACATTACCAGTTTGGGGCAGTGTCTTGCCTCTTACCATGGTAGTGAAAGGAGAACTAACTTTTATTTTTCTGATCACTGATCACAAAGGTTTGGCCATGTTACTAAGGATTAGCCAATTACGTTGCCCCCATACAAAACCTTTTTTGGAGCTCAAACCACGATGAAGAGTGGCTGGGTTCGTGGACGGCAAATTTGGGCAGCGTTCAGTAGGAGCAGCGCCCGGGTCCCTGGGAGCTCCCCACAGTGGCAAAGACAGACTCCTCCTCAGACTGTTTTGATTAAGCACCGGCAGAACCATTACCTGATCAGATTTTGCTTTTTTACTTCCTTTTTTGAAGACTTATCCCCTCTCGAGTTCTTAACATTATTCTGGGGAATACATCCTTGCTACCTTGTCCAGTTATACTTCAGTTTTGTTTGTTTGTTTTTTAACAATCATGATTGACACTGAGGGCATAAAGGATGAACAAAGAAATGGGAGAAGAAATAAAAATATTTGATGTCTAGAGAGAATCAGAGGATGGCTGGTATTTGATGGTTACGATTAGTCTGATCCTTTCATGTTTTCAGGAAACAACTTTTAACTTAAAAGGTGTGAATTACCATAATCCCCTGAAAGAACGCTGCCGGCAAGTAAGGAACCGGCAATGATATTCCTAGAATATTCCAGTTGGTTTGATTTAAAAAGTGTGACAGTACTGAATATTGTCTGAGAATGGGCAACCTTTTTAAAAGTTTGCTTTCGCTATCCATGGATATATTAATAAAAGCGTCTTTTATTCAGTTTAAGAAAAAAAAGCCCATAGATGTTTGTGTGCCTATATTAATACACAAATACTTCATATATTTATATTTTTTCACTGAAAAATCTTTCTGGCCTATAAATAGTCATTGAAGTGATGTTTTTCTCAGAAAAAAATACTTAACTGTACCCAGAAAATGGAGGTCTGAAGGGTTATATGGCTCTTATACACATGTTGCTATCCAGAATACATTTTAAAAACTCTAATTTATATGTGTAACATTAAAACTTATTCTTGAATAATACCCAGGCTCCATTTCCATATTGCAAGACCAAAGCGTATAGTTCTTGCATTGTTTAAATGGAGACAGAAATCATTCCTAGATAAAGCATCCAAATTTGGGTATGAATTATTTCATTTTTATGAAAGTGTCAAAATACATTATGAACTTTGAAGTCTAGTGGATCATGTTGAGATTCCACCAATCCCATAAATTAACCCATAAATAATCTTTGGGGTTATTGAATATAAGAATATAAGCATGTGATCATTCTTTTATTTGATCTACCAATTTTATTTCATGCCTCCCATGTGGTAGCCCCTGCCTTGGTTCATAAAGATGCATAGTATCCAGATTTTCCTTGTGAAGGCCTCCCAGCTTGGGTTGATGGTAGAAACTGACTCAATTATGTACAGATATAAGACAAAATATATATTTTTTAAAAATTGAAGTGAGAAAATAAAGGAAATTTGAGCAGAGACTCAAGTAAAGTTAAAATGGTGAAATGGATTTCATTATTAGACTGCAGATGTCCATGAAGTCAAGAGCCACGCCCCCTAGGAAAGGAGCAAGCTACACATTTCTCATTATTTTCCCATTTTAATGTCAAAACAATTCATTTTCTTATCTTGTAAATACTGTATTAACACAAAGGCAGCTTAACATGAAGAAAAATTCTTAATTATAAACTGTTCTTCAATCACAAATGTAAATGGCCTAAAAGGTTGAGTGCAGAGAAAGCAAAACACAGGTGACCTAGAAGGAAATGATACTTAAGGGAAATACTCCATCAGCTTGTAGGTGCCCTTGAACGCTCACACTCTTATGTTTTTGCCGTAAGCAATAAGCCAGAGACTCTATTTTTTGTTCTATCAAAACAAGACTGATTTTCTACAGTATAATTCCCATTGCCTTATGATTTCACTACTTGCATTATAGAAGTTAAGCAATTCTTTTAATTATAGCATAAAATGCTCTAGTTACAATAGCTTAGGGAACATATTACTCACTCACTGACAGGAACATATTTCAATGATTTGTACCTCACCCTCAATTCTTAAAGAAGAAAAGCATTTTTTTGACATTTGTTAATTGAGTTATTTTAAATAAGCTAGTTTTTTAAATAGTAGTATATCTTTGGGTCAAGCCTCAAAATATTATATATTGGGGGCCACAAGTAATACCAGATTAGGGTTAACGTTATTATGAATCTTATTTAGATAATAAGTAAATTTTAAGAAGAAAACATTTTTATGAATAAGCCATGTCTTTTATTCTACTTACAATACTTTCTGATAGTCTATATTAAGATAAAGTACTAAATGCACAGATTTCACAATATTACTTTTCCTTCCTGACTATACTTTATGCTAGATTCTTAAATCTGCCCATTCAAATTTATATATAATATAAAACTGTGTAAATAATTTTAATTTAAATAATGAGGCAAATGAAATTGAGTATTCTGTATGTGCGTGTACACATGTGTGTTTTTGTTGGTATTTATTTTGTCTTTTTTATTTTAAGTCAATAGACAAATCTCTAAGCTTTCAGATTCATTGATGTTATCAAATGCCCCAACATCTCTTTCATTTATAAGTGCATTTTATCCAAGAGTTTCCTGATTTTATTTTATTCTTGCTGAGCCTCAAATATTGTTAAGCTTTTGTGTTTACCTGGATGGAATTGAAAAACACATTCTTCTTAGTAAAGTATCCCAAGATTGGGGAAAAAAGTATCTAATGTACTCAATACTATGACAGCAATATATGAACAACTACATGTTCACACTAAAGAAAAAACGCAAGTAGGGCGGCACCTGTGGCTCAGTGAGTAGGGCGCTGGTCCCATATACTGAGGGTGGCGGGTTCAAATCCAGCCCAGGCCGAACTGCCACAACAACAACAACAAAGTAGCTCGGGTCATTGTGGCAGGTGCCTATAGTCCCAGCTACTCGGGAGACTGAGGCAAGAGAATTACCTAAGCCAGGAGTTGGAGGTTGCTGTGAGCTGTGATGTCACAGCACTCTACCCAGGGAGATAAAGCGAGACTTTGTCTGTCCAAAAACATACACACACACACACACACACACACACACACACACACACAAGTATAGTTTAGTAGGGGGAGGGGAGAAGAGGGATACAGCAGCAGGGGTGGCGGGGTATTGGTGGGACCTCATCTACTGTGCACTATGTGAGGGCCTTCAGTATGCCCCGGGGGAAGGATTGAGGTACAACTTGAACTTTACCTTAGTATGGAAAACAATGTTGCCTCAACATTTGAACCCTCGCATTAATCTGAAATTTTAAAATTATACTCAAAAGGGAAAAAATAAAAGCTTTGTCACAAGTTTTTAATTTTCCATTTTAATGTGTATGAGTTGTTGAAAGAAATATGAATCTTATAAATCATAAAATTTGTGAAGGCAAAAGGAAGAAGATAGTCCTAGAATTTTGATTTAAATGTGTAATCTTAACCATAGCTACTTTTGTGTAAACCAGAATATTGAAATAGGTTGGTGGGCATTTTCATGTTGACTGACATAATATTTCATTATTATTGCTATTCTCATTGTATTAGTCAAATAATTTTGATTTCTTTGCCTATTCTAATCACTATGCTAAATACTTCACCAGTATTACCTTATGTAATCACATAATGTACTAATATGTATCATTTCTCTTTTCATATGAAAAATTAAAGCATAGTTTAAGACACTGCGCTTATCACACATCTGATTACCAGAGCCAGGATTTGAATTCAGGTCATCTGATCCAGAACAGTTTTCATTTCAATGAAGTATAATACGTTATGGAAGAATAATCATAGTGCTTGTAATTAATTGTACAGATGAGGATTATTACTGGATGCTTCTGGAGTATTAAACAGGAAATAAGGTCATTAGAATAATATGTTAAATTTATCATAACAATTAATTACATTAATTAATGTAAGGAGGAAAGAAGGGTCCAGGGTAAAGCTGAAAAAAGCCAGAGAACCACTGCAGATGGGGCAGCAAGAAGAGCAGCACCGGGTGGCTCCTGTGGCTCAAAGGAGTAGGGCGCCAGCTCCATATGCTGGAGGTGGTGGGTTCAAACCCAGCCCTGGCCAAAAAAACTGCAAAAAAAAAAAAAAAGAGCAGCACCTTCAGCCAGTGGCTGATCATGTCAGCAGGTTTGAGTGTCACTTAGTCACACTGCCACTGACATCAGCGTTAATACCCTCCCTGTGTTAGGAAGCGAACCTTGCGGTCACTGGAGAACTCAAGTCAGTTTCATCATATTGTCACCTAACACCGGACTTGTTTCCACATTCATTCTCTTCCAAATCATATGCTTAAATAATTTACTTAGGTACACAATGACTAGGGTTTCCTCTTTATGCTTTGTCCAGCTGAAAGTAGCTAGTTATCCTCTTAAAACTGGAATATCCATAAGATAGAGGACTGCCATAAAGATTAAACAAGTCAACATTTAAATTCCAGAATTCAGTGTTATTCTGTTCTGTTTGGGGGATACCTCTGCAAAAGTTTAAATCTTATTTCTACCCTTAGATGTCTATGATTACAATTATTACAGATTCTACACCAATGCTTTGATAAATCATCTATATTAATATTTAATGCTCAGAGGCCAGTAAAAGATTATGTAGCAGAATTTCAAAATTAGTAATTGTGAATTAAGATGGTGTTATACAGCATACTAATATCCAGTGACTTAATTAGTCCATGAAAAATATCTAGAGTTATTAAATGATGTCTCCATCATTTACATATGTAAATATTGTAGGTCATGGCATTGGGTAAGCAATGGATGCTCAGGGTCTATTCCTACAAGGATCAAAACATTTCCTTCAAACTTTCTTAGAAATCAATTCAAATAACTATGCAAGTTCAGAAGGAAAATCTGAAGTTCCTTTACAGTATTTTTAAAAGGCTATTTCTAAGGAAACTGAAGACACAGAAATGAAGTGTCTTGGTACTTAGTCAAATGACCAACAAGGAAGCTCACTTTTAGCAAGGATCAACATGGGCCACATTTATACCAAAACTGTGACAAAGGTGGCCCAGGTCATCACCAAGAAATACTACGAGCACCTGAACAATGCTTTCCATGTGAATAAGCACGTGTGTTAAGAGATCAGTGTTATTCCCCACAAGAAGCACTGTACAGCAAGATGGCAGCCTCAGCCATGCATTTGATGGAGAAGATTCACAAAGGCCACATGAGAATGAGCTCCATCAAGCTGCAAGAAGAGAAAAGAGAAAGGAAAGGTAATAATTATCTTCCTGATTTCTCAGCCCTAGATCACGAGGTTGCTGAAGTAGATCCTGACAGAAAAGAAATGTTAAAGCTTTTGAACTTTACCAGTCTGTCTAAGGTGCTGGTCACTCTGCCCGTAGTTAGGATGAAATTCAATACAACAGGTAGCTTTGTTTGAATCTTTATGCTGTGCTGTAGTATTGTCAATATTCCTGGGGCAATAGCAAAATAAATAAATAAATAAAATAAAAGCTCTTAAAAAAATTCTTACAAAAGAGAAGAAAGCCAAGCCAAGTGTGTTGGCTCATTGGTGCTCAATGAGGTGAAAGTCAAAGCAGTGTTTACAACCGTGATTCATCCCTCAATGTGCTTGTTGCCTGAATCTAAAACCATGGAGACTAAGGATTTGTCTTTAAAGACAGGGAACACTAAAGCATAGAAGGAGCTCAGTTGTTTTTTGTTGTTATCTAAGTCTTTAAGAAAATTCAAGAAAACTGTGGCTGTTGCTTCTAATTTTGACTGCTATTATCATGTCAAACGTGGCTGATAGATGATAGTTGATGGATACCTTTCAGAAAATTCCCATCTCAAAATGGACTGCTGGATTGAAAAATTAAATAAAAATGAGAATTTTTCCTACAGATTTTGTCTAAAGAGCAAAGTAGAGACAACAGAGTTCATAGATCTCTATTGATGATTCGCATGTGAGATGAATTCTCCTCAGCATGAATGGTGATGTGGCGACCATCACCTCCCCAAATCACGAACGGAATGTTTGTCCCAGGGAGATTACTTTTCTGCCACATCTCTTGTAAAAAAATATGGAGCCAGTTCATTTAAAATAGTCTAAAGGCTTGGTATTTCAGTTCTTGCTGAGTGTCACTCACTAAGAAAACCCAACAGACAGCAGAGCATTTAACTCCCTCTTTGTTACAGAGAAAACAGTGACCAGGGCTGCCAGATTCCGGAGTGTTGAACAGACATTTGGCCACCTATGGCCTGCTGATCTTCATGGTGGTTTTCACTGTTTTGAGTCAAACTAAAATAGGTCTGTTAGAAAAACGTGTTTGTCAGAATAGTCTAACAAAAAGGCAGAATCGATGTGGTTATTTGGCCTCATTTCTCCAGGCCTTAAATAATTTTATTACGGCTCTCCCGAGGGCTGGGTGTCTGAATGTCAGGATACCCAGTGTTCGCAGAAAACAAGTTTTACATTTTTTAGCATTGCATAATAAGCCTGGGGCCACTCCAGGCCTCATTAATAAAAACCTAATGGTGAAACAATAACAAGGAGGAAATGCCAATGAAGCACAATTTTGTTGAGACTGAATTATTTCTCACCCCAGCAGGCTTGTTGCATTTGACATTTTAAGAAATCAGCCAAAGTGGAAGAAGGAATGGCTCCTGGAGGGGAAATATGACGTCAGCATGTTGGGAGTCTCCAGGGGCAGCTGACACCCCTGAAAAGGGTTGGGGAGTGTGAATTTGAATAGCAGTTCCTGGGATCAGACTGTGTGAGCAATGTCTCCTTCTCCGTAAATGTACTTCATATTCAGGAGGCACAGCCTTCCCCCTCCAGCAGCAAAAAGAGGCAGCAAAGAAAGATCACCAGGCATTCCAGAGTGCACTGTCTTTCCATATATCTCTCAGTGCCATATGTTTGCTTTTATTTTGGCCAGGCACAACAAATCTGCTTGGAGAAAATCCTGAAGGAAACAAAGGTGCCTTTGCCAATATTATGTTGCTTTTTGACAAGCCCTGAGATTTCTGAGGGGAATCCGCTATAAATGGGATCAGGTCATTCATTTATGTCGTGCGCAAATACAATTTAATGATACAACCTCCACAGAGAGCAAGCTTTCCTAAGGGTAGGCACTTGCAGATTAAGGGTAAAGCATTCTTCAAGATCAAGTAATCAAGAAAGGTGCTCTTTGTATTCTGAAATGCCCTTGTTGCAAGTATTAGGTATATTGATTACATTTACGCTTAATGGATACAACCCTTAACTTAGGGATAGACAAACCTCACAAGAGCAAAATCAAAAGCCCTAGCTAAGATTTCATATTTTCTATGTGATTGCACTAATGGAGTCTTGCTTGCTTTTTGGCATAAACAATTATAGAATATTTCCAAGTCATATTTAATGCGAGAGCCAAGCTATAAGTTCTTAGCCGTACTTTGGATGATTCTAAAGTTCAGAGATGGACATTACCTAATGGGTTTTTATTTACAACTTTCCTGCAATTTCAAACTAAACTTTAAGTAATTGAATTAATTAATTAGTGTTGCTGATCAATTCAAAAACACTGTGTCCACATATATGGCATAGATTGTTTTTCAATAAAATGTCTTTGTTCTAACAGAATTATCTTTGTGATTATAAAGATAAAACCAAGAGTTTTAGTTCATAGGTTACTCAATAATAAAATGGTGTTAACAATTCGCATTAATTGTATGTGATCATTTTTACATATTTAAGAAGACCTAACTTAATGTTGGCCCCTTGTGTTTTTCCGAACTTAGTTCCGTGATTATCATTATTACTATTTGGTATCTGAAAGGCATTTATATTTTTCTACTCAATTTCTTTCTTTTCTTTTTTGAGACAGAGTCTCACTATATTACACTGGGTAGAATGCCGTAGCGTCACAGCTCACAGCAACCTCAAACTCTTAGGCTTAAGCAATTCTCTTGCCTCAGCTTCCCAAGTAGCTGGGACTACAGGTGCCCACCACAATGTCCGGCTACTTTCTACTCAATTTCTGTGATGATAATTATGGTAATTAGAACAAACATTAAATATCTTTGAGCAAAATGTATAAAAGTTGCTCACGTTCCCAGATCAAAGACCATTCATAAGGCAGCATGCTGAGTGAGATAGTGTTTTTGAGCTACCAAAAGAGCACTGGTTTAGGAGAGGGCAAGAGATCTTGGTCCTAATCCACGCTTAATAGCCATGTAGTTGTGTATAAATTACTTAAGCCACCTCAGTCTCTTTGAGTCTTTTCATCTCTACAAAGAAGGTATAATATCAGTATTTTTTTTTCAGGACGTCTAACAGAATTTTTTAAAGTGTGTATAGGAATCTTTTTAAAACTACAAAGCTCTCTTTATATATACAAGGCTATTGTTATGGCCATTGGGCAGAATAGCAACAATTGGAATCAATCCCTTTCCTACACCCCTTTTATAGAATGTATAAACTCCTGGAAGAATGGCTATCTTACTTTTCAGGGTACTTAGAGAATTACAACTGAGTGACAGGTATTTTGCTTAGCTGCATATCCCACAAAGGGTATGTGTTTGAAGATGGTTTACACAGGTTATTAAAGTTATACATTAGTTTTTACTTTGCATATTACATTCTACATTTAGCTTCTGAAAATTAGCAGGAAGGAATATTAACAATGAACAGGGCAATGATAGTAGAACCACACTTTTTCCAATACCTGCACACAGCAGGCTTATTGTTATTGACACTTTGCAACTCTACATAAATAGCACAGGTGGACAAGGAGGGTCCCAATGAAGATAGTTATGTGCTATAGATTAAATCAGAAAAGTAAATTTGTAGCTCCATCTTTATTCTGCAGTAAGATTAAAGAGCCTGGTTTAATAAAAACATAGAACATTCATTAGGGTTTGCAAATTGGCCTTAGCCTTGCCCTTCCTTTTGTTTATAGGTTTTCAAGCAATAATGTAATGATTTATGCAGTGCAAGCCATTGTCTTTTATAACTTGGTTAAATTGCATAAACAAAGGAATAAGAGTAATAAAAATAAAAATAAATGTATTAACAATTCTACATCAAGAACTGTGAAAAGTATTTTATATGTTTTCAATCCATAAGCTTGTAAACTGATACAAAACTGGTACACACACACACACAAAATAAAATAAAATAAAACTGGTACACATACTACTCTTAGGTGTGGGGAGCAGGTGCAAGGTCCCTGTGTTCCCAGGGTCTTTGCTTCCAGTACTAAAGAATGGTTACTGGTACCAAGGAGACCAAGTAAATGAGCAGAGCAAGCAGGTGTGAAGAGGCAAAGTGCCGAAGTTTGTTAAAGCCTAGTACAGTCCAGAGAAGAATGGGTCAGCCCCGGAGAGTAAGAGGGACCCTGAGTTTAACTAGATTTCTCCTTTTATGCTAATTCCTTAATTTTATGTTAAGTAGTAAAAATATTTATATTTATATGTATATAAATATATTTAAATATATATTTAAATATTTACATATTTTTATGTTAAGTAGTTAAGTAAAAATATTCATATATTTTTTTTGAAGGGATGGAGAATTTCTGAAAATGGGCACTTTCCCCTTTCCTATACTTGTAAGGCAATTTCTGGGAGTTGTCATGGTATTTGTAAACTGCACAGAGGTGGTGGATGTGATTTTTCCATGTTAATGAGGGTAAGTCATTTAGAGACACTGTTACCTCAATTGTGCTATGCCCCAAAGTCCTTACTAAGGACTTGCTAATATCTGTGATTTCTTTGCCTTTTTGGTTGGTCATATTTTGGAGATCCTCTGTTGTAGACCAAATATCTGGCTGGTCCTTGGGGGCCCCTTGACATATCATCTGATCTCCCTGGGGGGCCCCTTCTGGACAATTTGCTCTTCCTGGCAGATAAAGCATCTTCTAGTCTGTTTCTCAATAGCCATCCCTAGATAAAGCATCTGTTCCTTGTCCTTTTTATCCCTACCTACCACTAGGATCTCAGTTGAACATAGGAGAGAACTAAGGCAGTTCTCGGCTTTGTATACTGAGGCTGTGGTTCCCAACTCCTGTATACCAGTCTGTGGCCCATGAGGACCTGGGCTACACAATAGGAGGTCAGCAGCAGGTCAGTCAGGGAAGCTTCATCTGTATTTACAGCTGCTCCCTGTTGGAATTCATCACTGAAATTCCAACTCCTGTCACACATCAGCAGCATCATTACATTCTCAAAGGAGTGTGATCACGACCATCAATTGCTCATATGAAGGATCTAGGTTGTGTGCACCTTATGAGAATCTAATTTCCACTCGTACCCTCCCATCACCATCCATGGAAGAAATTGTCTTCTGTGAAACTACTCTGGTGCCAGAAAGGTTGGGGACCACTGCGTTATGGTCTTAGGTTAATTCAGGGGATAAACAGTGGAGCCGTAAGTTAGCCCTTATATTAAAATGCCTCATTTCACAGAGACCTTTGCTATAAATGCTGTAACATCTAGATTTTGTGGCACTAGAATTTTGTGACAGAGGAAGTATAGAAATAATATATATTCATTTAGTCCCACAACGAATCCAGAATTTTATGTTTTGATTTTCAGCTATGGGTATTGTTATCTCCATCTCCCTGTGAGGAAACTGAGTTTCAAACAAATTTTAAAATACCAAAGTCACGTAGTTTTCCACTGACACCAGTGAGATTCATACTCACATATGTACCTCTCAGCATCTAGGGTTGCAAATTATTATTGCTGTGACTTTATGTTTCTGCCATTTATGAAAGGCTATTATCAGATGTGCCCATAGTGTTTTTGATTCACAAGGATCACATGCATTTAAGTTGGGCTTTTGCCATCTAATTATTGTACTGTTTAGGAGACAGGTTTTCTTAGAAACCTGAGGAGATACAAGAGAAAGTAACACATTCCTAAAAATCATACATTCCATTTTACAAGCATCCCTCTTACATAGCTTGTAAGGCTTGGTCAGAATAGGTATAGTTCAGATTTTAACATAAATTATTATAAGAGGTGAAAGCTTCAACTAAAAGCTTATACAATATCAGCTGAAATGTAGAATAGTTGGAGCACCTTTCAGGCATGCCTGTTATTTACTCGTCTCCCTGTCCCTGCTTGTCTGTCTACTTTGAAAGTCATAGAAGGTGATGACGAGAATCCTGCCAAAGAGCTTGTCAATATGAAGACGCCTTCCTTTGTAAACATTCTACCTTGGGGCCTCATTTACAGTCAAAACAAGGATGATAACCTGTCAAATCAAACTTGAAAAGCCAGCCATGACAATATATTATCTGATGGTAACTCAAAGTAAGGTAGTAGCAATAAATAAATAAATAACCAAGAAATGAAACTGAGCAGGACTGTCCAGAAATGCCGAGAATTCACACTATTTGAAGAATATGGCTATATAATACTAATAATACTAAAAAGCCCCTTAATCCAAAGTACCACTGTGCGATTTATTTGTGACGTGTATAATCACTGGTGATGGGGTTGAAACACAAGTCTTGAGTGAACGTCAAAGGTAATTGATTCATTTTTATGGAAATCTTATTTAAATATCATCCTCCACCATCCTGATTTTTTATTTGGCTATCCATTTTTTTTTAAATACCACTGTAAGATTAGATTTGGATGTTTGGCTTTTTCATTTGTTTATTTTTTTCCTATATGATGTAGTTTTTATTTTGTCACTCAGTATCCCTAACCTTCACCTCTATTAAAAAACATTTGAAAATCTATTAAAATATATTCATTCACTCCTACTATAATTCTTATAAGATTCATTCTTATAAGATGAAGGCATTTCTATGATTCTCTATTTATTTATTTTATTTCATTTTATTATTATTATTATTGTTGTTATTATTATTTTTGAATCAGAGTCTCAAGCTGTCGCCCTGGGTAGAGTGCTGTGGCATCACTGCTCACAGCAACCTCAAACTTCTGGACTTAAATGATCCTCTTGCCTCAGCTTCCCAAGTAGCTGGGACTACAGGCACCTGCCACAACACCTGGCTATTTTTGGTTATAGTTGCCATTATTGTTTCGCGGGACCCAGGCTGGATTCAAACCTGCCAGCTCCGGTGTATGTGGCTGACGCCTTAGCCACTTGAGCCATTCTCTATTTATTTTATAAATAGCATTTCTTCATTTTCACAAATGTGGATGTCATTATTAGATTCTTTAACTAAACAATATTACCATTTCTTGTTTGTTTTGATAACATAATTATTAGTTTAAAAAAGTGATACTAGTGAAACATATGGATTTTTTCTTAGTAAAATTCTCCCCAATTATAATTATAATTACACCATTCAAAAATTTTTATGACTTCAAAATTCACTTTGAGGAAAAAATATGTACTGGCCATTCTCCCTGTTTCTTCAAGGTGTGTCTTCCTTTCGGTATGCACATCTAAACTCAAATTCTCTTTATGTTAGTTGCTATTATTACACACAACCTATAATGTATCTTAAAGTTTTTAACATGAGTTAAGTATCATACATTGAAATACTTATTATAGGAAATTAGCCTAGATGGTTCAGTGGTTGATAAATTTAATGATATGATTTAGGAATATAGAAATTATGCCTTAGAAGAAGAAAATACTCTGAATCACAAGCACTCATAAATAACACAAAAGCAGTAATCCACTTAAACAGAAGAAATACCATGAAATGTAAACCTATGTATTCCCCGAATGTATGATTTAATTAAGTTTTGCTTTTGCTAATGTAAAAATGCATATTTCTAAATGGTGTGTGTGTGTTGTTAATATCTGATTCTGTACTCATTTTTAGATCTGTCCAAATTACTGGTTAATGAAAGATGACCTTTTCATTGAGGTACAACCTATCTCCAAGTCAGAAACCCATCTATCATGATTTTAGTTATATTTTGTCTTATATCATCAATGCCTCTTTTAAATTTCTGCTACCATTGCATTAATTCTAGGCCTTACCATTTCTCACCTAAACATTTTAATTATCTCTAATCACCCTTATCTTCTGGACAATATTTCCAGATTTTTTTCCAGCATGAGTTAGTAGTATTTTTGTTTGTACTACTGCAGCACATGTTACATGTTTTATAATACAACTTCTTGAGCACTAGAATGTGAGTCATACATTTATGGGAAGTATAATATCTTGTTTTACATTATTTGCAGTAACATTCTAAAAATATATCCCAGTATCTCTCATGCATATATTGGGTGATTAATAGATTTATAGTGAATGAATAAAAAATCGGAAGATGAACAGTTTGGCATTCTTGTGAGAATATCAGTTAATAAAAAGAATGTATTGCAGTAAAAAAGATGAAACTTTACAGAGCAAAAGTTACAAACACGAACCAGGATGACTACAGTAAGTGCAGGTTGATAGAAGTGCAAAAATTGACTCAGAAGGCAGTAATGTAAAAAAATATATCAGCCTTTAAAAAGGAAAATCCTAAATTCATATCAGTTCAACATATTGTTACTGAGCACCTATTAAATGTCAGACAATATTAAGTTAGGGAATGGCTATAAATAAAGGTATCATAACACATGGAAATTACATTCTAGTGACAATAAACTGAAAATTAACCAATCAATAAATATTATACCTGATGAGAATAAGTACTAAAAAGAAAACTAAGAGATAGCCATTTAATATATGATAACTAGGGAAAGTCTTCCTGGTAGGTGACACTTGATCAGCATTCTGAAGCCTGTGAAAAATAAGATTTGCAAAAATTTTGAAAATGACTATTCCATGGGCAACTGCAATTGCCATGACCTAAGAGGAGGATCATTTGGAATGTGCATGGGAAATAGCCAGGGCAGCTAGAGCAGGAGACAAGGATTGTCAAAAACCAAGTTCACACCTGTCGGGTACAGCGCACACTATCTGAGTGAAGGGCACACCCATAACTTTCACTTAATCGGTACAAAAACAAAGTATGTAAACAAAATGTGTGTACCCCCTAATATTATGAAATTTAAAAATTTTGATTTAAAACCCCCTTATTGGTCCTTAAAGGCCTTTGGTCCTTGAAAGAAAAAACACTATCATTTCTGGGCAGAAATGTGGCAGGTTCAGACTTTCCCATTAAGAGGCTGATGTAGGCAGCTCCGTGGAGAATAAACTCTAGCACACTGAGTTTGGTAAGATTTTGGATATACTACAAGAGTAGTATGGACAGAATTTGCTGGTCTTTTGAGTATGGCATGGTAGAAAAAGGAACTCAAAAGAACAGCTCTAATATTTTGGAGCTGAATGACCAGAAAAATATTGGTTCCATATTTTTTTACTGGTTTGGAAGGGACATATCTGGTTAAGAATTATAAACTTGTTGGTATTGGACATATTTGTTATTGAGAACCCAACACCAAAGTAGAGATGCTGAAAATACAGTTAAAAAATAAGCTTGTACATACGATAGACATTTGTGCTAAATTCATAACTCTGAGAGATTTAAGCATCTAGTTCAATACATAAAATCTTAGGAAAGCAAAAGGAATGCTATAAATAAACTAGACTAGACAGTTTATGTATAAGGGGTGAAGGCAGATGTTAGCAAACCACAGCCTGAGGGCAAAACACACCACCTGGTTTTTGTAAATAAAGGTCTACTGAAACACAAACATGCCAATTTGTTTCCATATTGTCTATGGTTGATTGCACATTACAACTGCAAAGTTAAATAGTTGCAACAGAGATTTTATGGCCTACCAAGCATAAACCGTTTATTTTTTGGCTCTTTACTAAAAGGTTATTGACCCCTAGTCTAAGGGAAGGGAGTTAGCATACTAAAAGTTGGATTAATTTTTACTAGTTTTCGGAGGACAGCATTTGTTTATACCTATTTTCCAAGAATCTCAGACAAATAAACATCATATAATAACTCAAACTAAGATTAAAGTAAGAAAAAAAGTATGCCTACAGTACAATAGCTACTACTACATCAGCACACATTTTATCTCAGCTAAATGGCCTAAAAATGTGAAGCCATGTATAATAACTCTTTCAATAAACTCTGAATTAACCAATCCATTATATTTTATTAAGTCTAGTCTAGTTCTGGCAGTGCCTGTGTGTTCTATGTAATAGAAAAAGGGGGTTGTGAATAGCACTAAAAAAAAAAAAAGTCCAACAATAAGGAAAAGTAATAAACCTAATAGGTTTCTATTCTGAAAAGCTCCTATCATTTTAGTACTGAGATAGAGTACCAATAGAGAGTATTCTCTAGTACCAATAGAGAATATAATCAAGGAGACTGTGAATCTATTAGATAGACTCAATTATTCTGTATCAGTTTAGAGTAACTTGAACAATATGAATTAGCATCCATTTTAGTAAAATTCAAATTAAAGTCTTCTATTTAAAATTGTGCTGGTTTTCTATTGTAAGACAAGTGGAGAAGTTAGTTCTATTCATGAGTTTCCTTCCAAACCACTACTCAAGGAAATAATTTTCACGTTTAATAAGAATATATTTGTGTTCATTATATATCATACTTTAAGATGGAAATGGAGGTAGAATAAGCTAAGCAAAACAAAGTTTTAAAATATATAATTGTTTTGTATTTTATTCATATATTCTTTAAACTTTTGACACAAGTTCAAATGAAAAATATGTTAAGATGATCATGTGGAAATATTTATCTAATATTTCTAAAGATATAAATGTTTTTTTTAAAGAAAATTATATGTAATTTTAAAACATCATGGAGCAATACTAAGAATTTTCAGTCAGTTCATTTAAGAAAGTCAAATACAGGTGGACATGAAGTTCATGTGCAATTTACTATGTCAAACTATTTTAAATTGCACACGAACTTGATGTCCACCCTGAATACAGGAAACTAATGGACCTTCGGCTGTGAAGTTCACTTTCTAAACTGGTATAGATATTAATAAATGTGAGTTTTCAAAAATTGTGTTAGCAATTGTATTATTTAAACAAATAGTGAAAAGTGTGTAAGTCAAGAGAATCAGATTGATGCTGATTGATGCTGTGGCATCATATATGCAAAACTGCCTGGTGAGCCTGTGATGTAGGAACTCACGGGAGAACTAGAGGTAAGTTTAATTTTATGAAATCATGAGTTTATACTGCTTGAATTACTTGGCAGAAAGTAGAGAGGAAAAATGCTAGTGTTGTTCCAAAAAAGCAACTGAAATTATGAAAAGCAAGGAGCGTGGTGGTGGATAGATCACGTTATGAAAACTATTCCATTACTTTAAAGAAATTAAATAGTATAAGTAAAAAATAATTAAATAGCAATAACATTTTGCCTTGTTTAGTTTTTCTTATTAAATAATTTTGATCTTAAGGAAACAGGGCAAAATTTTGAAAACAATAATGTTAACTTTTAAAATGCATATGCATAAGCAGTTTGCTTTATAGTTATATACATTTCTAGTAAATTTGTTGAATTCATATTAAATCTATGTGTATGTATGATTGTAATTTTTTTCTGGTGGAAACATTTTCTGCCCAAGTGAAGGTGAAATAATGCTTTGTAAGTAAAATTCCTATAACCCCTCTATTTTTGGTTTACTTTGTTTCCTCAAAAGAGTATATATTTCTTATATTTACCAATCTTCATTTTTTTATTATTAAATCATAGCTGTGTATATTAATGCAATCATGGGGTACAAGGTTCTGGTTTCATATACAATATGAAATATTTTCATCAAACTGGTTAACATAGCATTCGTGGCATTTTCTTCTCAGCACATAAATTTAGTCTCAGTTTTTTTCAGGGGAAATTCCTTCAATGGAAAAAAGTGAATGGGAAGTTGAACTTCAAATTAGTAAATTACCTAGAAATAAATGGATAAATCTTGCTATTGTATGTAACACAAATAAACATATAACACAAAATAGGAAAAATATGACATTTGAAGTGCTGAAAAGAATCATGAATAATGATAAAATTTTACAAAAATAAATGCATAGAAATTATAATGATTATTTAAAACATTTTGGGACATTTAAATATTTCTGGAAGTAAAGAAAGTGATATAACATGATCTTCCATTTAATTGTCTCAAAGTGTTTCTGACAGATTAATTTTCAAGATGGTTGTAAATTTTACCTATTTAAAAATAGCTAGTTTATTTGTAAAAATGTATAATGAGTGAACACTTTTCATATTACTCATTAAAATGTTTTATAAAAGTTACATTAATTAAACACATATGTTTTTGAGGAAAATAAAAAGAAAAGATTAGTGACAGATAATTGATCATTCTAAAAAAAAATTTAGTATATGTGAAAATCCACATACAAATATGTTTCACAGATTTATGGCAAGTGGTTTTTTGAAAAGTCACTAAAAAATCATTTCCTATTTATCATAGCAAAGGTTATTTATGTTTTCACTAAAAAGACATTTAAAATTATTTTAAATCTTACTGTGAAAAAATATCAAACTATTATCATCAGGAAAAAACACAAGAACTGTTAGAGTAGGAGACTAGAAGACAGGGCAGAAACTGAAAGCAGATGCTTAAATATTGGGTAGAGGTGATAAAGTAAAAATCCTTACCCAAAAGGGCTGATGACCACAGCAAGAACTGCTTTCAATCAGCTTGTTAGTTATCTCCGCCACTTTACATCACATTGGCTACTTACAATATCTTTTATAGGGTGACAGAGTGCGACTCTGTCTCAAAAAAAAAAAATTAAAATTAAAATTAAAATTAAATTTCTCTTTCCTTGAAAGCACCATGACAGTTCCAAGACAATCGTATAAAGCAGGGTGGCCAACCTGCAGCCAGAGGGCCTCATGCAGATTATGTGAGGACTCTTTTATCTGTAGTGGCGGATATCACAAAAATTATTCGTGGACCTTATTTATTCACTCATCAGATTTTATTAGTGTTTGTATCTTTAATGTATAGCCCAAGATACAATGTAGCACAGAGAAGCCAGAAGGTTGGACACTTTTGAATAGGAGTGACCCCAATTCTAGTAATTACTACCCAAATTCTCAGTAAAAGCCTTGAATATTCCACCCTTCATTTGATAAGACTGCAGAAGATCTGAGCTGCACTGCCTCTCAGCGCAGCTCTTTTTTGTGAGTCTGCCTGATATCTTTTCTGAGAGTGCACTCCTGGAGCTCAGAAAGGTATTTAGGAGTAAGAGACAAAAAGCTCTCCCTCTGGAAAAGGGATAGAAACACTTACAAAGGCTATTCTCCCTGAAACACACGTCTAATTTGCTCTCCAAAGACTGGGATTTAATAAAATAAAAGAACACTCCTCTCCACCACTCTGCAACCAAACAAAACTCCAGTAAAAATAATGCACTGTCCCCAGCACAGTCCTTTACATGAAGTGGGCATTAAGAATATCTCTTGAAAAAGGGGAAGGGGAGAGGATTGTAGAAATGAAAACAATCTGATGTTATGACTTCAGGCAATATAATGAATGCTGAGTTTATTCCAGGTAACAATGTACATTTATCACATATGCAATGATGGGACGCCTCTGGAATCACGTGTGTCTCCAGATAGATACATGTGACTTGAGTACAAGACTGTAATATTGCAGAAAAATAAGAGGTGAGATATATCTGCAGTCATAAATATTTGAATAAGGACATTTCACAGAATTATTCCAGTATAATAACTTGTCTACAGGGTAAACCAATTGATACTGATCTTTGTAGTAGAGAACCCTATTTACCCCTTATACTGTCATTACATTTCCATGTTGATTAGAAAATGATTCACTAATGTTTTGTCTCAAATTATTTTCCATTAATATGAAACGTAAGTATTCTGAATTCTTGCACGTATTAAGTTCTCTTTGTGAACTGTCATTTATCTTTGTTTTTGGCAAGATGTTTCCCAGGCCAGAACTAGATTTCTTGTCCTCTATTGGACTACTGAATTGAGATTTCAATACTCTCACATGAGTGAAAGCGAGTTGGTGAGGAAATCATAGCCCCAAGATATAATCATCCTAAGCTGCAGGACCTGTGGACTTGTCAGGATACATGGCAAAGGTGAAATCGTATTTCAGTTGAATAAGCTACCAACCAGGCAACCTTATTAGATAAAAATTAGCCCAGGAATAGCCAGGTCTGCCTAAAGTAACCACAAGCCTTCTTAAGTGAGGACAAAGAAGACGGAAGAGTCAGAGCCAGAAAGGCAGCACCTTGAGAAATACTTGTCTGAACATTATTGGCCTTGAAAATGAACTGATGATGAACGACGAATGTAGCCGTTCTCTAAGAGCCAGAAAAGGAAAGAAAACTAATTTTAACTAGTGTCTTTCAAAATGAATTTAACCTTGCTGACACTTTGATTTTACCCTTGTTAGATGCATTTCAGACTCCTGACTTTCAGAAGTGTAGGATAATAAATTTGTGTTATTTTAAGCCCTGTTTATGATAACTTGGCATATTGTCAATAAGAAATTAATGTACTAATTTGTCACTTTAAAACCAAAATAGTTTTTAAAATGGATGTACTTTCTCTATTCTCTTTCAACTTATGTGATAACCTTGGAATGCAATACTTGAAGGCATCCTTTTGACCAGCCTCTTGGGAAATACACACATATTTTGTTAAGCCAGCAAGATGACTTAGCTACCCTAATTAATGAAACCTCAAATAAAATCATAGCATTGATAATTTCAGTTTAAAAAAATCATATAGTAAACGGTACAAATTTCAAATAGGAAACATCCCAGTTAAATATCTTCATGAGTAAAATCATAACATCTAGATGTAAAATAATTTTGGTGGCCCTGGCTGAATTTGAACCCGTCATCTCAGGTGAATGTGGCTGGCGCCTTAGCCACTTCAGCCACAGGCTCCATAAACCAACCAACCAAAACACTTTAAATAAAGAAAAAGCATTTTTTAAAATTAGATATTTTATGAAAACTGTGTTGTTTACGTATTAACTTTAACAATAACTGGTTAACTTTACCTAGATTACTAATGTTCAAGAATAATATTATTTTAGTGACAAATTTCCTAGAACCAAACATTATTAATATTACATAACTTAGTTCTTTAAATAATAACCTGGTTGGTCCCCAGATCATTAAATTATCTAACTTTAATTGTATCATTGCAAGCAATATAGAACCCTTTTAATGGCTATTTTTTCATTAATTTTTTTCAGTTCATTCATTCATTATTGGAGTCTACTCTTTGCTCACATAATTTATTTTAGCTTAAATTACTATGTATATGTTCAGCGATTTCTTCTCATTTGCTCCAGCTTTTATATGTTTCTTCTTCCTAATTCTTGCACTGTTTTATTGTTCCATCTGCTTGTGTCATTTACTTGCATACGATATTGATTTTCAATGAATTCGTTGGGTTTCTACACACATTGGTTGGACACACAAGCCATGTGTTTGCTGTTTGTTTGCTAGATAAATCATTATTGGTAAAATAGACGGCAGGGTCTTTTTCAAATACAGGCAGGTCTTGGCATGTTTTCTTAACACAGCTTCCCTCCAATCTCCCCCCTTCCTTGGGTTCCCATATCTTTTATATCCCTTTGCACCAGTGTAGTCCATCTATTAACCCCCACTTATCAGTGAGAACATGTGGTGTTTGGTTTTCCATTCCTGAGATAATGGGTAATAGTTTTCTACCTGTTGCTGCAGGTGACATTATCTCAATCCTTTTTACGGCTGGATAGTGTTCCATTATCAAAATACAGGGTATCCATAAAGTTCGTGTGCAATTTAAAATAGACAACTATTTTAAAATACTTGTCTATTTTAAATTGCATTAAATTGCACACAGACAGTATACATTTTCTATATTCACTCATGCACTCATGAATTTAGGTTAATTAACTTAGGTTAATTCAAAATCTTTGCAATTGTGAATTGTCCTGATAAACATTCGCAGGCAGGCATCTTTTTGATAAGATTGTTAGGTAGCTAGCTAGTTATAAGCAGGTGGATGACAGACATAGTTAGGCTATTCTGGATTGGTCTGGGACAAACTGACATAGGAATGAGGCTAAGATCTGCTTATGGCAATGAGGTTGATGAAGTCCTTCAAGGTGGGTTGCTACTAAGACCATGCTAGTGGGTTGTTTTTAAGATGTTGCAGGTGATCTGTTTTCACAACAGAGTTAATTGAGATCCTGGGAGACTTCCAAGAAGCAGCTGATACTCCTCAAAGTTGTGTTTAAAACCCAGAGGCTGCACCCTCCATGGTGCCTGAAGTCACTAAGATGAGGCCTGGCTTGCTGTGCAGGTTGGTAATAAATACCTTCATTTTCTTTCCAATAAGTACTTGTTTTATTCAATTTCAATATCTACTTCTACCACTTCCCAGCAAGGTAATTTCATTTCCTTTCCATAGATAACCAGCAGTGGTTTGCTGAATTGAATCACGGGTCAACGTTTATTTCATTAAGGAATCTTTCCACTGTTTTCCATAGAGGTTGTACTAATTTTCAGTCCCAGCAATAGTGTATAAGCATTTTTTTTCCTCAGCTTCCATGCTAACATCTATTTTTCTTTTTCTAGTAATGGCCATTCTCATAGGGGTAAGGTGTTCTCTTATTATAGTTTTAATTTGCATTTCCCTGATAGAAGGGTGTTGGTTGTTTCAATGTTTCTAATAATGGAGAAAGAAAAAGAAAGTATCATTACCTACTTAATTATACCATGGGAAATATTGTGGTTTCTGGTAGTTAGTCCCTAAAATAGTATGTGTTTTATAGGCTGAAAGGGGCCATAAGAGAAATTGATACTGTTGATGATGGTATAGTTTTCTTTTCTACCTGAAGTTTTTACAATAGGTGAAATTCTGTCTTGCTTTCTAATGATTCCTATAAATGTGTTCCATGAAATTTTATCTAATGAGAATCTTTATCCACAAAATACTTTGTCCTGTGTGCCCTTATGGGAGACTGATGATGTACAGTAAAGAAAAAAATATTAATTTAAGCTGTTGTTTTCCATGTTTACTTGACTTTAGAATTCATGATTCATAGGACACTGGTTTACCTTGCCAAATGAAGGTGTGAAATGATTTTAAAATGGTCTTGCTAGAAGCCAAGGGACCCCACTTAAATGCTATTAGTCTTTTCTTACTAGACCATCTTCTTCATTTGTAGGTGTACACTGTTTTTAAAACTCCAGAAAATATGAAGGAAGCTAAAAAAGTCTCTTTCCTTCCTAAAATTTGAGTTTGTGATACAAATACTAAATAAGGTCTTAGAATTCTCTATTATAATGATAATTTTAAGGGTAAATGTAAACCTTGACCCTGCTCCAGGGGATTTTAGTGCTAGAACACCATCTCATAGTCAAAATTATTTTATGCTTAAAAGGCACTCTAAGTTATTTGGGGGAAGGCTTTGTTTGTAATGACTTGGTATGTAAATATGAACATTTCATATCCTACTCCTTGTTGTTCACCAATGTGTAAAATAAACATCCACGTTATTACTGCACTCTCATTTCCAATGTTGACTGAAATTAAGGCTGTTGAGGCAGAAAAAATTTGATAAGGTTTTATTAGAAGTCAAATGTGAGGATTAATCCCAAAAACACACCAGCAACGTTGGGAGGGTTCCAAAATCTACTATAGCTCAGAAGGTACAGCATTCTCAACCTGTTCCTGTCGTGACCCACAGGAACTACATTAAAGGGCCGAGGCATTGGAAGGTTGAGAACATTGCTTTAGAAGAAGGGAAGAGGATTCCTGATACTGTCTCTTTTCATAGGACAGTACAGTACAAGATATGATCATTGGCTACAGATTGCAATAATAGGCTAAAAGGCTCTAGGTGCAAGACAATCAGTAAAACTTCATGATGGAGAAACAAATCCATGTTGTTTTCAATACCAGTCGGTCATACATTCACTGGTATGTTAGCAGTTTGAGGAACTCAGATCAGATTCTTTACTTAAGACAGGATGTTTCATGAATCACAAGACCTCCAGGTGTGTTACTTTGGAAGCCTGCCAAATGTGACCTGCTATGACCAAGTAGAAGAGTTTAGAGCAATTTGCTAAAAGGTTTTAACTCACCCTTTGATATAAAGTGATACTAAATCAACAGAAAAATTTTGATTATCATTACTTTACTGAAAGCTTTCTCACATAAACAAAACCAAATTTCACAACCACCTTTATTTTCCCTTGTAACCATATGCAGTCATTCCACAGAACCAGCTAACCAAAGTCTTACTAAGTAAGGGAACCAGAAGTCCTTGCCTTTTTTCACCTTTACCAGGCAGCAGAATATACTTAGGAGATGTGTGTGGGTATCCCATGATGCTTATAGATGGAAAGATTAAGATGAGATGTGACAGCTGGGGGAAAAATGGGGCTGCAAGTGGATCACACAGGCAAACATTGTGCTCTAGTCTCACTATTCCAGGACTACCAAATTCATGTCAGCATGGAAATGTGTTATTTGTAAACAGCAGACATAGTGTCTGCAAAGTAATAATATCAGTGTCTGCAAAGTAATAATATCAGAGGGTCCCTTAAGTTTTAACTTACATAGAGAGCTTAAAGCTACTTGCCAGAAAACACTGAGAGTACCCAGATTAAAGAATTTAGGGGTTAAATCAAAAGATCTAATGGTATAAAGAAAAACGTTAAAATTCATTGTGAAGATTTTCTAATGTTTCAAACACAAAATGTGCCATGGTTCCTTCATCTCTAATCGTTTAATTGTAGAGTAAATTATGTTGTTCTGTTTCGAGCATTTAATTTTTAAATTAGCTCTTAGCTGCAGTGTCCTTGATTACAGAACTTAATTAGCTGAGCCCGTTGAAAGGAATTAAGCTATATGCAGGATACATGATCACATAAAAAAGCTTAATACAGGCAACCAGAATCACAGTGAACCCGGTTGACTGTTTCTAAAAGGTGGAAGAATAGTCACAAACAGTCTGGATTCAGAAACAGAGGTTCAAAGAAGAAAGAGAAACAATTAAATTAGTTGGGTCTGTGTTGTATCTTGAGTTACGAGAAAAGTAAGTGTTAATTCACTCTGCCATCTTGGTTCACCAGTAGAAACAACGAACATGTGCTTTTCTTAATCACCCAATTGAAAAAAAATCTTTTTTCAAAACTTTCCAAAGACTTTTGAATAATAACATATGTACACAATCGTAAGTAAAATGGTATTTGTATTTCCACTAGTTTGTAATGATAGCTTCTCATCTAATTGCACATGTATCATAGGTTTTATAATAGTACATTCCTTTGTAAATTCCCATACACTTAAGTTACGTTGGTCAAAAAAAAAGTAAAATAAGAATATACTTACTGTGCTTTGAACTTATTTTGAAAATGATTTGATTAATAATTAGAAAATTTTGTGGCACAAAAGGAAAAGGAAAAGAATAAAAAAAAGAAAATAGCGACTTAATTCTCATCTAAGTTGGATTTAATTTTAACCAAAGTACATTATTTGAACAGAATTTTTAATTCATCTTGTTAATATGTTGTTTAAGATATTGCATCCTCATTTCTAAGTGAAATGTTTTTAATATCCCTTTATAATTTTTGTAGCACAACTAAGATACCCTCATGAACACCAGTGTGCCACAGTACACTGGTTGAACATTACTGTTGTAGGCTCAGCACGGCTCCCTTATGCTTTCACTGACAGCTGCCAGTTTAGATTTGTTGATCTGGGATGGCTTTAGCTGGGACAATGACAACCCAGATGCAAGTCTGGGAAAATGAGTCTACTTTTTGATGAAAATCATTAAAATATCATCATTACGGGGCTTGAATATGTGAATGGCAATAATAAATTTGTAAACAATCAACAAGAGTAAATTTACTTAATTATGGTTTTACTTTACTTTTGCCTCATGAATAACAAGGATGTTCAACATTTTATATATTTTAGAGGCCTTTGAATAATTCCTTCTTGAAATGTCCATTCATCTATCTTACCCATTTTTGAATCAGATTCTCTTTTTTTTTTTTCTGCAGTTTTTGGCCAGGGCTGGGTTTGAACCCACCACCTCCAGTATATGGGGCTGGCGCCCTACTCCTTAAGCCACAGGCGCCACCCAGATTCTCTTTTTCTTAATGATGTATAAAAGTTTCCTTTATTTTCTTGCTATGAATCTAATGCTAATTCTCTAGCTTGGATTGTCTTTTTCTAACATCATTTATGTTTATATATATATCTATCTGTATATATATATAATATATATTTTTTCTTTTTAGTAGTGATACATTTTAACATTAAAAAGTACCAATATTTTCATGTTAGGGTAGCAGGTTTTTTCCTTTCCTATTAAATATTATTTTTTTCTTTTTTCTTGCTTCCCTTAGGACCCTTTCTTTATTTGGGACATTTGGGAACTTATTAAATGGTTTGTGGGGCCTGTGTGTGTTAAATCTGCTCAGAGTTCTCTGACCCACTTGTATCTTAATATTGATACCTTTCTCTAGGTTTGGAAAATTTTTTGTTATTACTTTGAATATACTTTGTACACCAATCTCTCTCTTTACTTCCTCTGTGAGGCCAATAACTCTTTAGAGTTTTGTTTTTGTTTTTGTTTTTTTGTTTTTTTTTTTTTATAGTGTCTTACACTGTTGTCCATTTAGAGTCCAGGAGCATTATCATAGCTCACTACAACCTCCAGCTACTGGGCTCCAGTGATTCTCCTGCCTCAGCCTCCCAAGTAGCTGGGATTACAGACATGCACCACTATTCCCATCCAAATTTTCTATTTTTGGAAGAGACAAGGTCTCACTCTTCCTCAGGTCTTTCTTCAAATCCTGACCTCAAGTGATCCTCCTCCCTTGGCCTCCCAGGGTGCTAGCAGGCATAAGCCACTGTGCCTTCCAGGTTTCACTCTCTTGAGACTATTTTCTAAATTTTGTAGGAATGGTTTATTTATTTATTCTTTTTTTTCCTTCTGGCAGTGTATTTTAAAATGCAGTGATCTTCATGATCACTAATTCTTTTTTCTGTGTGGTTAATTCTGCTATTGAGAGACTTTGAAGCATTTCTCTTTAAATTATACTACTATCGAATAGCCTATTATTTCAGTTATCAATTGAATTAGCAGGCTCTAGAATATCCACTTTATTTTTTATTTTATTATTTCAATCTTTGTTAAATTTCTTTAATGTGCTTCTGAATTCCTTCTCTGTGTTGTCTTGGATTGCATTGAGCTTTCTTAGGATAACTATTTTGAACTCTTTGTCTAGAAGGTCACCTATTTCTATCACTCCAAGATTGGTCACTGCTTCTTTATTTGGTAAATTTTGTGAGAGGTGATGTCTTCCTGGATATTCTTGAAGTTTGTAGATGTTTGTAGATGTCTGAGAGTTGAGGAGTGAGTTAGGTATTTATTTTAATCATCAAAAGCTGGGCTTATTTGAACACGTTCTTCTCTGTGAGCATATCCAGGTATTCAAAGGGAATTGAGTGCTGTAGGCTATCTGTGGTCACTGCAGCTATATTAGTACTGAGGATGTGACTCTTGGAGACTTCTGATAGTACCACCTTCATGAGCGTGGATAAGATACAAGAGAATTCCCTGGATTACCAGGCAAAGTCTCTCTATTCCTTCACTTTCTGTGCTGGGATGCTAGACTTGGGGGAGGAGAGACATGGACACTCCGTTATGGCCACCAGTGTCAGGTCATACATGACGCCAGCTCAATATCTACCAAAGACAGTGGTGACTATTGCCTAGCTTCCTCCAATTTTAAGGGCCCTTTAGTTAACAGGTGTTGAACCCTTCCAAGCTTGGATCCTTCCCTTCAAAGGATCACATTTCCTTCTGGACTAGAGTGGGTCCAGAATTGCAGACCAGGATCTAAGACCTGGACTAAGGGATCTCAGGGTTTCTGCTTGGTATTTTGTTTTACTATGGCTGAGCTGGCACCTAAAGTGAAAAATAACTTCCCTGTCAAGTAAACTTTTGGTTTGTTTTATTTATTTATTACAAGATCAATTTTCTTAAAATTCAACAATAAGATCTAAAATTCACCTAGAATTGATTTTGTCTTTGATATAAGACAATATCCTAGCTCCATTGAAAAAAAATTTACCATTGTATTGCAATTGACTCAATGTTTTAGTGAAAAACTTCTTTGTTTGGCTTTACATGGACACTGCTATGAAGGTCTATCTTTGTCATAAATCAAATGTTGGCATTGCATAAGACTCCTTTTGGATTATTTGATACCAGAGTTTCAGGTTCTTGGTCTCCGCGATTGGAAGACTGAATCCTTAGACCAAGAATCAGTGGTAGACAGGATTTATTCACAGAAGCAAAGAATACAAAAACCGAAGCTCCTGGCAGAGAACCCAGGTGAGGGAACAACCTCTCTTGCTGCCTTTCCCAAGTCTGTCTCCGGGCTCTCTGCATAGGGGTAAATATAGTTGCAGGGAGTTATTTTGCCAGATCTCAACTTTTAATTTTAACCGGATAGGTCTTCTAAAGTTATAGGCAGTCTTTCATTTACCAGCAGGGGGCAAGAATACTCAGGACTTGGATACTTACATGAAATTGACCAGGCCATGAAGTTGACCAGCCCTAGAAAAGGTGGGGTTTCCCCTTCAGCCAAAAGTGCAAACCACGGCACTGTTGTCTCTCTGGTGGTTGTCTGGTCCTTCCAGCTACTGGAGCATCCTAGGACCTCCCCTGACTACCCTCCAGTCTGCTAGTTCTGCTGCAGGCTGACACCACACCAACACCACCAGGGCTTAGGCGGCAGGTATTGGCGCCACTTGCCCTGTATCATATTTACAGAGTTTCACAAGTGTCTGTCTATTCTTGTGGAAAGACTGCAATGTCCCCATTACTGTGACATTGTAATTCATCCTGTTACCTCAAACAGAAAGTCAACCCTCATTTATTTTTATTTTTGTTATGTTGTTTTATTCTTTTACATGGGTGTTTGATTTTTAATTAAAATTTAATTTTTTGAGATGAGATCTTTTTCTGTTGCCCAGACTGGAGTACAGTGGCTCACCGTAAACTCAAAAGGCCTGAGCACAAGTCATCCTCCCAGCTCAGCCTTTCAAATAGCTGGGATTGCAGGCATGTGCCAACATCCGGGCCATTTATTTGTATTTATGGTAAAGATGGGGATCTCACTGTGTGTGCAGGCTGGTCTTTAACTCTTGATCTAAAGTAATCCTCCTGTCTATTCCTCCCAGAGCACTGAGATTTTGAGTATAAGCCACCACTCTCGGCCTGATTATTTTCAACCAATTTCATTCTATATATTATACATTAAATACTTTAGTGATAGATCAAACTTATTTAAAGATTTCTGATGAGACAGAATTTATTCCCAACTGGCCAGGGCAGGAGCATCTGCATATCACTTGACAGAGAGAATAAGTAGAATGTGCTAATCTTTATATATAGTTTCTCTCACAAGCAAATACAAGTTTATGAGTTCCTGGAGGTCAAAAGTCATCATTTATTTATGTATTATGATTGTCCAGCAAATCTTAACTGGTCATCAATCTTAATTGGTTAATTTTATTAACATGAATTATTATTTAATAAACGTTTATTAAGTATATCCTATCGATGCCAGAGTTTCAGGTTCTTGGTCTCAGCAATTTGAAGAAGGAATCGATGGACCATAGGAGTAGTGGTAAGTCAGGATTTATTTACTGGAAACAAGAATTACAACTACAAGAAAAACCAAACCTCCTGGCAGAGAGGATCCAGGAGGGGAACAAGCTCTCCTGCTCCCTCTCCGAGGTCCAGCCAGGGTCTGTTTTTGAGCTCTCTGCTCAGGGGTTTATATAGTCCCAGGGGGTTGTTTTGCTGGAACTTCTTAGGGCATGGGTCTTCATCAGTTACAGCCAGCTTTCCAATGAAGACTCAGGCCCTGGAAAATGACATGACATTGGCCAGTCAGAAGTGTATGCAGGAGGAGCCAGCAAGGCTCCATCCATGAAATGGACTAGCCAGAAGAACCCAAGCAGGAGACAGCAAGGCGCCAGTGTCTCCCCCGCAGGTGGTGGGCCCTTCGAGCAGGCTGGTTCCTCCATTCACCACAGCATCAGCACCACCGGGACCAAGGCGGCAGGTCATAGGGGTGCCTTATCCTGCATCACTATTTGCCAGATTATGTGCTAGGTATTTTAAAGAGCATGTTGACATTGAATTTTACTCACTATCCAATTGTTACCGGAACTTTGTCTTCTCTCCTGGCTAGCTCACCAAATCTCATACCGGAATTTCAGGTTTTTGGTCTTGGTGATTTGAAGAATAAATCTGCCGAGCACAGATCAGTGGTAAGACAGAATTTATTTACAGAAAAGTATACGAAAACACTAACGCTCCCGGTAGGGAGAGAAAACCCAAGTCGGGAGAGAAAAGCTCTCTCCATTTCTCTCCCCGTCTCTCTCCATCCTGGCTCTTAGTCTAGGGGTATATATAGGCGAATGGGTTTCTTTTATAGGAGGCCAAGAAATGAATGGACACAGACTCTTCTGCCAGGGCAAGGTGAATGAAGATATTAAAGAATGGATGCAGTCTCTTCCACTTGGGCAAGGTGAATGAATGTATTAATGAATGGACACAGTCCATTCATGGAATTTAGGCCTAGGAAACTTATATGAAATTGACCTAGGCATAGGAAATGGGGGTTCAATTATTCAGTCATAAGTGCAAAGGGAAGGAGACACCAAGGAGCCGGTGTCTCCCCAGCATTTGTCTGGCCCATTTGGCCACTGGAGCCTCTGTTGGGTGTCGGAGGCCCCCATCCTTGCCTATCATCCAGCCCGCTGGTTCCTATGCCGGCTGCCACTGCAACAACACTGCCAAGGTAGAGGGGCAGGCCTGCCAGCTCAGCGTGCCACCTGTCCTGCATCACAATCAATCAATGTATGTATCATTTTCCTCATTCTATAGTCTAAAAAGATACACTCAGGTACTAGTCACATAGGCTTTTTAAAAATCAGCGGTTTGGTGTAAGTTTCAGGTCCAAAATCTATTTCCTTTCTTCTCTTCATCACTATTTTAAAGAACGTGGTTTTGATTACTATGAGAAACAATGTTACTAAACTTGTTTTCAAAAATACTGATAGCCTTACTATACAGCTAATGAAAGATATTGGAGCAGAGGTTATTCCATAAGTGTAAGAAGACCAGATACTGGTGTACCCCCAAGACAAACCATACATTGGTAACATTCTTATTTAGAAAGCAGTAGATACATGTATTTTGGAGGCCTATTTCCTAGTTTAAGTTAAAACCTTGATTTTTTATCTGTTTGTGACTGGATTGGCTGAAATACATAGATTTCTTGACACTAGGTATTCATAGCTTACACAACAATTGATTTACAATGCTCTTAAGGCTATAATGAGTTTTTAGTATTTCATTAATAGAAGTTAATGAGTGTGGTGGGGAAGATCTTCAGACTGAAAGATGCTGTATCAATATTATTGCTTATATTACATTTTTTATTTTTATTTTTTTGAGACAGAGCCTCATGCTGTCACCCTGGATAGAGTGCTGTGCCATCACAGCTCACAGCAACCTCCAATTCTTGGGCTCAAGCGAGTCTCCTGCTTCCACCTCCCAAGTAGCTGGGACTACAGGTGCCCGCCACAACGGCTGGCCATTATTTGGTTGCTGTCGTCATTGCTGTTTGGTGGGCCCGGGCTGGATTCAAACCCGCCAGCTCAGGTGTACGTGCCTGGCACCTTAGCCCATTGAGCCACAGGCGCCGAGCCCATATTACGTGTTTTAACCAATTTATAAATTTTCCTAAACGAAATTCTGTATGGCCCAAATAAGGTATTGCCTAAGCTCTAGTGTGATAAAATTTTCTTGTAGCCAAATTTCTATTCCCATCCAGGGTGCTCATGTTCTTTTTTGGCTTTTTCTGTCAACATTCCTCAAACGTAAACCTTCTGCGAAAATACATCTACATCATGTGCTAGTTCTGATCAGAGGACCATAGTAAAAAGAACAATGATAGTATGCCTAAACATAGAGCAATTAGATATTGGCAAGCTCGAGCGAACACACTAAGCATTTAAAAGTCAAGTTATAATCAGAGCCCACAAGCTTTTCATGAAGACATGCAAAGCACACCTGTGGTTTGTTAGTAATTCCCTAAGCCAAGAAAATTAAGCACAAAAGAATGCTATTTTTCACAAATATATAGCCTGTATATCTCCCCATGTTTACTCTTTACAATATTTTTAAGAGTGAGATGGATTTAAAATAATTGTCTATTTCACATATTTCTAGTTAAAATAAAATATCAGTATAACTACCAGAAATGCTAGAGTTCATTTTTGTAACCCTGCATTATTTTATTAAAGCTCTGAAAAAATTATAAAAATTACTCTATCTATAAATGACTATGTTCTATTGAGTGGAATTTGAGATAGAAGAGTCACAAATAGCAACATCTAGACCCTTTAACAAGTATTGATATTTAAATATAAATAATTACTGTGGAAAACAACAGTTTGCTAGTCTTCAAGTTTTTTAAATCCTTAAACCCAGAGCCAATAAACCAGTTAGTAATTAAAGTTGTTTCTTTTTTAGGAGGCTTATCAACACTCAGTATGATAACTTTTCATGAAATTACATAAACACATTATGTTGGTGTTTCAAATTTACTTTTATTTTTCCCAGAGTGTTCCTAAAAGGATAAACCCTAACATTCAGTTACCAGGTTATGGGCAAACAGTTCCATACTTATTCAGGTCACAGGGCACCTACAATTGTGTTCATTGTAAGATAATGTAAAATGTTAACAGGTAGAAATAATTAAATATAAAATTTGGTAATAATTAAAGTTAATCTCTTACTAGATTCTAGACCACAGACTTCAAAGATATAGGGGGAAGCAGGGAGGGATAAAATATTAGTATTCATGATTTTCGAAAGTGTTCCCCACTTCTGCTTCTAGCCAGGATGGAGCAACAAAGATGAAACTGAACAGAGTCTAAGAAAGAAGGGAACTATGTAGAAAACTGCAGAATCTGCATCAGAAATCCTGTCAATATTTGCCGAGTTTGGGTGCGTATGCATGGAAAGAAACCCCAAAAGGCCAAGGGGAAAAGGACATTGAAGATGCAAGGAGAAAACTAATGGAAGTTTTTGCAAGTAAGGGAATTGAGTTCACCTAGCTACAGAGGAGAGACCACAATGATTACTCTTCCAGGACACTTGGCAGAGAATGAAGGTGAAAGACATGCCTTCATGAATTAGATTGAGCTGTTCTCGACCCTGGATAGCAAGGATTAAAACCAGGCCTCTCAGTAATCAAACTGAACTAAATTTAATTAGTACAAATCTAAGCCAATTTTAAAAGAAACCAACATATCTCATACATTTAACAAAGCAACAATAAAAATGAATGAGCATGCCAAAAAGGACAAAAGTAATACCCTAACCACCATTAAAAACAACACCACCAACTAGTAAAACCTGTATGGGAAGTCATATGGAGATAGTTCAAAGAACTAAAGGGGGACCTGCCATTTATTCCAGCAATTCCACTATTGGGTATTTAACCAAAGGGGGAAAGAGTCACCTTATCAAAAGACACATGTTTTTTGAATGTTTATTGCACCACAATTCACAATCAAATATGTGGAACCAACCCAGAAATACATGTGGTGTTATGTATACCATGGAGTACTACTCAGCCATTAAAAAAAATGGTGTGCCAATAATACCTTTTGTAAAAATCTGAGTGAAGTATCACAAGAATGGAAAAAAAAATACCACATGTACTCACTATTAAATTGGAACTAATTGATAAACACCCATGTGCACATTTGGTAGTAAAGCTCAAGGGAAAGTAAGCAGGTGGGAGGGTGCAGGAAGGGAGAGGCAAATTTACACCTAAGAGGCACAATGCACTCCATCCAGGTGACAGGCACATTTATATAACTTTATCTCAAAGAGTACAAGAGCAGTTCTTCTAACTAAATTACCCATGTAATATTCTGAAAAAATTAAAATTTAAAAAAATTGAAAAGTTAATGATTGCACAGTAAAAATGATGGGAGGATGTAACTAGACAGAAAAAAATGTCAAAATGTTGCAGTGCTCAAATCTTCAAATCCTAGCTCAGACATGTAGAAAGATGGGACAAATGTCACAATTACCTATACATATTTCATATTTGTGACTTACTTTGAACCCATAAGAGAACGGAAACGTAGGAGAAACTACTAACCTGAAGTCTAGGGAAAGACAAAAGTACACAGAGAGAAGCAAGACTCAAGCATTGTCTGTCATCCAACAAATTTCACTGAATTCTAGATTAGCCAGTAAGAGGATTAAACAATACACTTTAAACAATTTGCCAAAGGCACGTATGGATTAAAGCTTCTGAAACCAGTAGGTTTGTAAACATTGGCATGGTCTCACCTTTTTGCAGGATTTTCTGTAGAACTCCACCAGCCACCTAGGGAGCATTCTCACAAAACTCTCCATGCTGCTAGCCGTGATCTACCTATCTCCAATCTCTCTCTTCCATGGGAAAAAAAAAATAGCATTTTTTTTTGCAAAATGTTGCAAAAGCATCAATAGTGTGTATTGCGAAGACTATTACAAATCATTGCAAGAGAATCAGGAAGGCAGGTGCTATATCCATGCAAAAGAGTAGATATATATGCTGGAGCTCCCTCTCACAGAGGAGTATAAACACTTTGATGACCCTATCCTATCTCTAACATGCAAATTAATAGTGCCTGTTTAAGAATGGGACTCAAACATGGCAATGGAGAACACTCTTTAACAGACCTCAAACTTAATAATGGGCTACATCTGGGAGGCAGACAAGAGACAGATTCTTCCTAGAGAGTTGTAAAAGATAAGACCAAAATCCAGGTCTTAGGGGGAAATAAATAAGGTTTCAGTAGAATTTGAGATCTGTAGTTATAATGAAGGGAACCATAACAACAGCAAGCTTCAGTCTAAGCCCAGTTTCTGATGAGACCAACACAAAGCTTCACACTAACGACTTAAAAGTAAAGGTGTGCTTATTTTCAAGCATAAAGCATACTTAAGTATGCACTCCCCTAAGATAAACTTACATCAAAAACTGGAGATGTAAAAAAAGCAAAATAAATTCAGTTTGAAAAGAAAATGGGATCATCTGAATAAGACTCAGATATGACACAGATGTTGGACTGAAAATCTAACAGAAACTTGATTGGCATATTAGTGGGTATAAGCTAAAAAGTGGAAAAAATGCAAGATTATACAAATAATTTCAATAGACAGATGGACACTGTAAAGATAAAATGAAAATGCTAGGAATCAAAGATACTTTAAGAAAAATATAAATGTCTCATAAAACTAACCCATAGATCTGACACATCTAAGACAAGAATCAATGAATTTAATGAAGAATTAATAAAAGCAGTAAAAATGTACCATATACTTGTATATGTAAGAGTAAAATTTATGGCAACAATCATGCAAAGAAGGAATGAGACCATTCTGTTAAAAGGTCTGAATGGTGACCACATAGTGGCACAAATTATTCTGAAGAGCAAACTTTGAACTAAAATTATTATACTGATTGATATTCACAATAATGATATACTAAGGGACCTGAATGGAAGTTAGGCTTCTCTTTTTGCTCAAAATGATTAAAGATTGACAACAGTAGACTTGAAGTTGCCCGTGTGTATAGCAATTCCCTCTATGGAAAGAAACACACACAAAACATGTTTTGTGTCAACATGAAATACTGAAAAAGTAACTTGAAGGAAACGAGAAGTAGAGGAGTGAGAACTATAAAGGAAAAACAGGTAAAGTTAAGTTCTAATATACTATTAATTATCTTAAATATGAATAGTCTAAACCCACAAATCAAAAGACAGAGATTGGATGAATGGAAAATGATAACCATAACATGGCCCAATTATATGCTATTTATGCTCTTCTGAAATTCAATGACTAAGTTAGGTAAAAGTAAAATGACATTAAAATTAATGATAAGCATTGGGAGCTCAGTTTATCTGAGAAAGTATGCTGCCAGGTGAAGAATTTGCCAATTAAAACAACACCAAGCCAAAATGAGGTTACCATGAAGCCTTTGGTCACATGCAGTAGTACCCTCTTATTTGCTGGAGGTGCTCCAAGACACCCAGGGAGTGCCAAACCCTATGTATGCTATGCATAAATTTCTTTTCACTTCACAATGTCATGAATAGATTTGTTCTCACTGTAAATATTAGCAACCTCAACTTATGATTATTTCTTACCGGAAGCTGAGAACTTTCTTTTTTTCACTTAATGGAAATACTTTAGGGCTCTTCTTAGGCAGATCCGAATTTCCAGTATCACAGCTATGGTGCTTTGGAGCCATTATTAAGTAAAATACAATAAAAATAATGGTTGCTTGGACACAGCTCTGCATCACCAGTCGAAACGATAACCAGGAAGGCTATGACAAGGGGAACAGCAGGTGGTTAGAGTAGACAGTGTGGAAATTCTGTATAAGGGGACAGTTTACATCCAAATGTGTTGGAATGGGAGAGAGTGAGATTTTATCATGTCACTCAGAATGGTGTGTTATCTAAAACTTGTAAATTTTTTATTTCTGGAATTTTCCATTTAGTATTTTTGGATCATGGTTGACCATATGTAACTAAAACTACAAGTAAGAGTGGACTACTGTCATATGACAGCATGAGCAAGAGGCTAAAACCAGAAAAAGCGTAACTTCCCCCACGCTTTCATTTCCTCCCTGAAGTGGTGCAGTTGTCGGGGGGCAGATGGATCTGTCAGATGAACACAGAGTAGGGGTCATCTTGCTGTGGGAGTGCCCTGAAGAAAAGAATCTGGCAATTTTCTGCACCCTCGTATTACCGGAATTTCTTCTTCAGTAGGTCAAACCAGATTAGATTAGATTAGATTAGATTTCTTACCACAAATCAGTGGTAAGATAGGATTTATTATACAGAGAAGAATACAGAAAAAGCACCAGAGCTTCTGGAAGAGGGAAAAACCCAAGCTGGAAAAAATATCTTCTCTGGGTCCTAATAAATGAATGGATACAGGTCCCTTCCAATAGAGGCAAAATATCAGCGCATTACCAGGCCTAGGAAACTTACGTGAAATTGACCAGGCTTGGGAAATGGGGGTTCCCTGCTCAGCTGCAAGTGCCAGGGGAGGGAGAAAGAGGCTGGGCAGAGATTCGACAGTGCTCCTTTCCTTGAGCTAGCAACCTAGAGGTGCCCCCAGCAGTTGTCCGGCCTCTCCGGCCACTGAAGCCTCCTGCGGCCCCTCTGCCTACCCTCCAACCTGCTGACCCCTCTGTCAGGTTTGGCCGCACCAACACCCCAGGCAGAGATGCAAGTCCTCTTCTCAGCTGGGGCAGGGCCGCCAGGGCCACCACTGGGTCCGGTATCATCAAAATGAGGAAAGGAATGGAAGAAGGTTAGGAGTAGACTGAGCCAGTTTGGAGAAAACTCTCTGCAATTTTCCCTCCCTCCTCCATAAGAAGGCCTCTGTGGATGTGCCTGAAGAGGACTTTTACCCAAGGGCTCAGATAAAGAGGCTTAAGAATGAAGATGCCAAGGCTAGGAATGTAAATATGCAAAGAGGATCACTGTCTAGGGAGGCCCAATTCTTTGATCTCAACTTGCTTCAAAGATTTCAATGTGCTGGCTGCAAAGGCTGGCATAGGGAGAGCCCCTGACTCCCACGGCGCCTGCCGGGTAAAGCTTCTGGCCAGCCTGAGGCCATGTTGACAATGGCCAGGATTGAAGAAGACTCATCCCTGGGTTACTAAGCAGGAGCTGGATTCCTCACTAAGCAACTCAATGCTTTCTCCTTAAGACTAGAAAAAGCCAAAATATATAAATTCTTACCATGGTACTAACACTATGTACATTGTGGTAAATTTCTAGCCAGTTATGAGAGCAGAGAGTAGAAAACAACAACAACAAAAAAATTAGGAAGCATATGGATTGGAAAGATTAGAAATTAAGAAGAAAAGATTTCTTTCTTTTTTTGTTGTTCATATACCCAGAAATTCTATGAAATGGTTACTAGAAAATATGAATCATTTAAGTAGTTATCAGAATATAAGTTAATGTGCAACATAAAAAATCCATTGATTTTAGATACTAACGATGACCAAATGAAATTTGTACTAAAATAACATTTAAATAGCATTAAATAACATTAGTTTTATATGTATTATTCTTTTGTGTTTTATGTTCATGTAACTATGATATAATTACTTTTATTTTTATTTTGGCTTAATATTTGCATCTCAGTTCAAATCTTCTAATTTTATAATATTTTTAACTGAATTAGCTTTGTTAGGTTTTCTTTTTTTTAATTTTTATTAAATCATAATTGTGTATATTGGTGCAATCATGGGGCACAATGTGCAGACTTCGTATACAATCTGAAATATTTTCATTGAACCATTTAACATAGCCTTCATGGCCTTTTAATCACTATATGAAGACATTTATATTCTACATTTAGTAATTTTCACTTGTACCTTTGTAAAGAATCTCAAGAATGGAAGAAAAAGTATCCAATGTACTCAGCCCTACTATGAAACTAATCTATATCTTTCATATGAAGGCTAAAACCCAGTTATAGCACACAAGAAATGGGGAAAGGAGCAAGGGAGGGGAGAGGAGGGGGGAGGATCGGTGGAAGGAGGGTGATTGGTGGGATCACACTTACAATCCTCGTTTCTTATGCAATCTCTCTCTCTCTCTTTTTTCAAAGACAGACTCTCACTTTATTGCCCTCAGTAGAGTGTTGTAGCATCACAGCTCACAGCAACCTCAAACTCCTGGGCTTAGGTGATTCTCTTGCCTCAGCCTCCCAAGTAGCTGGGACTACAGGCAACTGCCACAATGCCCGGCTTTTTTTTGTTGCAGTTTGGCCAGGGCTGGGTTCAAACCCACCACCCTCGGTATATGGAGTCAGCACCCTACCCACTGAGCCACAGGCAATGCCCCTTGTGCAATCTCTTTAACCACTTCTTTCTTTTCCATTTTGTCTGAGCTGCCTATTGATTCTGTACTTTCATTCTTCTTTCCTTTATCCCAAAGTGCTTCATTCTCTTTTTAAATTTCTTCTTTTTTGCCTTTAGAAATCTTCCCTTTCTGATAATGCTCCTTCTGCCTATGGTGCTCTTCTTGCTGTTTTACTCTCTCTCTTTCTCAAAGTATGCACTCCTGATCTCTTTCATAATCCTGTTCCCTCTCCTGGTAGTCTCTGCCACTCTGCAATTCTCTCTGGCTTTTCATCTTTAATTTCACTATCAGATTGCTTGGGCAATGTACAACTTTGTGCACTGGCTCTTTCATCATTCAGATTCTCTTTGTCCAATTTCTTGTTTGCTTTTTTTTTTCCTTTTATCCAACTCTTTTTCATCTCCTGTTTCTGGCTTCTTGAGCAGCTTAATCTTTGATTCATCCTTCATGTTTTCCCTTTATGGAACTCTGACAATCTTTAGCTTTTCTATATCTTTCCTTTTGCATTTCTCTTCTTCTTTCCATTTTCTCCTTTCTTTCTTTTGTTCTTTTTTTTTTTTTTTCTTTTTTTGCAGTTTCTGGCTGGGGCTGGGTTTGAACCCACCACCTCCGGCATATGGGGCCAGCAACCCTACTCCTTTGAGTCACAGGCACCGCCCACCATTTTCTCCTTTCTTCTTCTCTTTGTCCTTTTCTTTCTATTTTGCGCCTCCATCTTTCTTTTCTCTTTTCTTCTCTTAATCTCTGCTTATTTTTCAGGAAGCTCAAAAGTAGGGTAGTCTTTTTAGTTATTAGTTCTCTATTTTTTGCTTCTATTTCCTCTAGTAGCATCTCTGGAGTAGATGTCATCTTCTCATTATCTGTGACACAACTTTCCAAAAATTTTCTATATTCTGGGTTATTATTGATAGTCACAACTCTGGTATCTTTTTTCTTAGTATACTTTTTGCAGGTCTTTGAAAAGGTACAAATTATACCATAGCAGGACATTTCTGATCTTTATAATCAAATAATGCAAAATCATCAAAGCAATCCCTAAACAAAATAATGTCCTCTCGGTTTTTATTTATTCATTTATTTATTTACTTATTTTTGAGACATAGTCTCACTATGTCACCATCAGTAGAGTGCTGTGGCATCACAGCTCACAGCAACCTTAACCTCTTCTCCAAAATGGTTTCTTCAAGATACCTCCTTGCTCAGAACCTCTTTCTTTTCCTTGTTTCCATCCTGCTTATCTTCTCCTTTGGCACTGTCCCCTGAGGTCCCACTGCCACTGCATGTGGTCCCCAGGGACGTTATCAGAGTTCTTCACTTCTCCTTAGGCCTGTGCTCTTTCTCTTCCTTCATGCTCATGGCTCCTCACAGTGGTTGCTATGTTTAACAGTAGAGGTGGAAGTCGACATCTGTGTCTTCTTCCAGTTCTTAAGTTGAAAAGCTTTCAGTTTTACTCCATTCAGTATGATAACAGCTGTAGGTTTCTCAGAGGTAGCTTCAATCAGCTTAAGAAGTGTACCAGCCACACCTATTTTCTTAAGTGTTAGAAAAGGTTGCTGAATTTTATCAAATACTTTTTCTGCATCTATTGAGAGGATCATATGGTTTTTGGCTTTGTTTCTATTGATATGGTGAATTATGTTTATGACTTTGCTTATGCTAAACCAGGCTTGCACCCTTGGGATGAAGCCTACTTGATTGTGATATATAATTTTTTTTTTTTTTGAGA
>CAUYRH010146801.1:0-29176 GCA_963574655.1 Perodicticus potto | reverse complement strand
GCTGAATCACCTGCTTCTTGGCAATTAGAATAATGTGATGCTGGGGGCCACACAAGCCACTCAGGAAAATAAGCAACATTCGTCACACCCATGGTCTAAAAGAAATTAGATAACCTGGGCTCAGCGCCTGTGACTCAACAGCCTAAGGCACCAGCCACATACACCTAAGCTGGCAGGTTCGAATCCAGCCCGGACCGCCAAACAACAATGACGGCTGCAACCAAAAAATGGCCGGGCGTTGTGGCGGGTGCCTGTAGTCCCAGCTACTTGGGAGGCAGAGGGAAGAGACTCGCTTGAGCCCAGGAATTGGAGGTTGCTGTGAGCTGTGATGCCACAGCACTCTATCCAGGGTGACAGCTTGAGACTCTGTCTCAAAAAAAAAAAGAAATTAGATAACCTGCTAAGAATCAGACAGTGGGATAAAATGAATTTAATAAACCACCCTGAACTTTCTGTGCCCTTTTATTAGGAGATTTTATGAATCCTTTCATAGTAGTGGCTCTTGAAATTCTGGGGTCATGGACTCTTTGGAGAAAAAGCTTTAGATATTCTCTCTAAGAACAAAAAATGAATTAAAGCAAAAAAATTGTGTGTGGCTAGGCAGGATTTTTTCCCCTCTCGGCTTCCCTTGCTCTCGTATCTTCTTTTCTTCTCCCTTGTCATTGGTAAGAGGGGGAGGAAAAAGACTTTTTTAGGCACCAGTTACTGGTTGTGAATATTGGGAGTGGAAAGTTTGGGGGTAGAAATTTCGCTCTGAGAAGTAGGAAGCCTCTTTCTGAGAAGTAAAACGAACCAATACAGGGTTGGAAACAAGGACTGAGCCCAAGTCTGGGGGATGAGAGAGAGAGAGAGAGAGATGAATGAGACTATATGGGGTTTGCTGGTGCCTCAGTGGAGGACATAAGGAGTTATACTCAAAGAGTAGGAGTGATAGCCTCATAGTAAGGCTTCCTGGAAATAGACTGTACCTTTACACCCGTCAGACATTGTGGCCATACCCAAGGGCAGGTTTCACCTCTTCACTTATCTCAGTTCCTTGTGAGCCTTCGTCTTCCACAGCAGCTGGGATCAGTCTTCCCCTGATCAGGGCTGCTGGTCACCGTTGCACAGGCTGTTCACTGAGCAAGGCCCTAGCAGAGGGAACAGTGAAGACTAAAACCCGCCTGTGCTGGGCTGGCCAGGCCCTGAGCACCCAGAGCAGGTGCCATTTTCTGAGTCTCACAAAGATGCCGCAGGCTAGCAGGGCTGTACCCCCTGCCTAATGCTCTGCTCTTTCTGTTCTGTTCTCCTGCCTCCTCCTCTTCCCTTTATCACAGGGGGCCGTGGCAGAGAACCGTGCTTGTAAGTCTCCGCAATGTCACGCAGCTGGTGACACTGCTCAGACTGCCATCTCTTCTCCTGCCTCTTCTAGATGAGGCATGGACTTAACACATGGACTTTGCTTTCTCAGAGTAAGTAGATTAGACTAAGGTTGAAAAAGAAAAATCACTATGTGACAAGTGTGCTTCTCCTACCAACAGGCAGAAAGAAAAAACGAATACGGCAGCCTCCCTCCTGCCCTCAGCCCAGCTTGGAGCTAGAGAAAAGCTGTGAGAAAGAACAGCCTGAAATGGTACCTGAGCCACAGCCGCAGAGCTCAAACCACAGGAGGGGCCTGCCTTCTCCCACAGCTGTGGGGTGACCCGGCTTGGCGGGTTCCAGATCACACACCTGCTGGGGCCCAGGCTCCAGCAGCCCCACACTCCTTCTGGCTTCACTTCTTCCCCTCTGCCCTCGCTTGGAAGGTGTGGGAAGTGGAAGTTTCCCCCCACGCGCAAGCCCAGCTGGGCCTTTCAGCTTCAGGGACTGGGCCCAGAACTTGGCTGGGACCACTAGGAGCCTGGTGCTCCAGGACCCTTCACTTCAAGAGATGTGGGGGCAGCAAACTCCCCCTCCTTTCCTGCGGGGTCCCAGCTGGTCCCAGCTGAGCCAGGGGATGAAACTGACATTAGAATAACCACAGAAAAGCTACACCTTTGTTTCATACAAGCTTTACCTGGCAGGGAGTCCGCCTAAGGAATTGAGGACTCCAGATAAGCAGTTAGAGCCAGTTACTTATAGCTTAGATTGGACAGAGAGGAGTGAGCCACCAGTAAGAAACTGAATGACGCGGCAGACTTAAAAGATAAGAGGTATTTTAACAAGATCTGTGCAAAACATGCTTGGTCTCTACTTTCCATCCTTGAGGATAAGGAGGCTGCATTTTCCACATGGGAATTTCATCTCCTGCTAAGAGGCCAAAGGTCAGAGTGTTCTTCCTGCATCTGCTGCTTTTCAAGTGCCTTTAATTTAAACAGTTAAGGTACCAGAATGGCATCTTTGGGGTGGCATATTTTTAACTCTTTCAGAGGCCATAGTTGTCATCATCTTAATGGTGATCATTTATGGTGCCCTAACGTGTGCTGGGCACGGTAATAATCTCTTTCTATTCGATGCTGAATTCTCACAACCAACCTCCTGAGACATTATTGTCTCCATTTCATAGATGAGAAGACTGAGACTCAGCAATATGAAGCTGGCTTGGGTCACTGACTCCCACCAGCTCCATCAACCCGTCAGAATTACCTTCTCGCTCCTCATCATGTGTCACCACTACACTGCAGCCTTTCTTCCTTGGAAAGGCCTCTGGGAGTCCATTTCCAAGATTCTCACTCTGGGAGAGGTCATTTTATAGGAATAGAGAATGGCAGATAGTCGTTGTTAGAAGAGACGCAGAGAGAAAGGAATGTCTGGTTCAAGGTCCATGAGACTGAGCTAGACGGGTGGGGGAGTAAGGGGTGACTGGTTTCCCCAAACAAGTCTTAATCCCATTATAGGCCCCAGAAAGTGGCTGAGGCATTTTATCAGGAGCACCGGGTTTCTTCCCAGAAGGAAGTTGTGAATTATAGCATACACAAAATGGGTCTGTCTCAGACCCGATCTCGGACTGTTTCTCTTCTCAATGCTGTTCCAGTGAACACTTCATTCTATTGCTTGTTAAATGACTATCGCAATTCAACGATGTAATGGTGATAACACCTGATCATGATGTCACCCAGTCACCTGGGGACAGAGAAAGCATCACCTATGTGACAGGCTTACAACACACTTGGTGAATATTACTCAGTGAACGTGTGAACTTTCCTAAAAAGAGAAGAAGTGAGTGAATTAGATCAATGCTGCTCGAAGTGCCATCTGACATCAGGGCGTGTCTGTAAACTGTTTCTAGACTAAGGCAAGGTAAGAAAGAAAAAGAACTTTTTATCTGAGGAATACACACCCCCTGTAAATTATTAGACCCAGAGAGGCATTAAAATGAGATTGTAGTCACCTCTAATCGTTCGGAAGCCACCAGGTTATTAGACTGAGTGTTGCACAACTAGTTATAAATTAACTGAACAATGCCCTGGGCAGGACATGACGATTCATACCCTACAGCTCAACAATGCGTAGCTAATCAATAAATGACCGATGTGATTTCCGTAAACTTGTGAGAATTCCTCATAAACAACTTCTGTCATGGCCCCTCCCCCGATTCATTCTTTTCTTTGAAAACTTGTCTCTTCTTTGCTCTTGGGAGAACTCCCGGGTGATCCTGGGCTACCGTCCTCAACCTTGGCCCAAATAAACTATCTTAACTTTGCCCCAGTTTCTGTCTTTAGGATGACAAAGATAAGCATAGAAATTAAAAGTATGACGTACATTAAAAGTTTGATAGCAATTATTAGATTCGATGTCTGTTTTAGTCTCCTAATAAAAACCCAGATTTGCATTTTTTTTTTTTTTACTATTAACTCTTTGGCTTTTTTTTTTTTTCATCTCAGAATTCATTGTGTTGTTTGTTCTTCAATGACTGGAAACTTTTTAAAAGAAAAGATCCTACAATCACACCAGTTAATCGGAAAGTCTCTGACCCATTGGAAAGGATGGAGTTCTTTAGCCTATGAGAAGTTCCATTTCCAAGAAAATACCCTGGCAGAAAAAGGAACAGTGAGTCCCGGCTCCATAAACCCTCAGCCAGTCAAACCTAGTAACAGCCCCACCTAAGATGATTAGCTTTTTGGGGGGGGAGGGGAAGGGAGGGAATTTAGAGGTGTCCCCTCAGGGTTCCTCCTCTATAGCTTCTTAGAGCTTAGTTGGCCTGGAGGCTCAGCACTCATGAGCTCTCCTCCCTACCCCACCCGAAAACTTCAGAACGAACAGGGGAGAATCAGAGACGTTAGCATCAAAGCAGAGCAAAATCCGAGGCTCTGTGTTGTGGCAGGATGGGGGTTTTCTCCCCCCCTTTGCCCCCTTCTTTCCTTCCTCCCCACTGCCCCTCCCAGCCCTTCCTGGGAGGAAGTCTGGTAAAATGGAGGAAAGTCACTAGGTGAGCCTGCCGCTCAGCTGCTCTGTTGTAACAGGTGTCTAGAGTGCCGAGAGGAGGGGGCTTTGTTTCGCAGCTGTTTTACCCCAGATAATCCAAAGGGCTTGAGCCTTCTCTAGAGACAAATGGGGTCTGAGGCAGCCGCACCTCCACTCAGAGCCTAGCCCCATGGGGAAGGGCGGAGAAGGTAGAAAAAGATACAGTGGCGGGGCGGCAGGAGAAGGAGCAGAAAGGACCAGACAGAGAAGGGCGTCACTCTGGAACGGGGTGTTCTCTACAGGCCCTCCCAGTTTCTGCAACCCAGGAGTCAGGGTATAGAGCCCAGCCTGGGGGACCATCACTGGAAGCACCGTAGTCAAGACGGAGCGTGGGCTGGGAGCTAGGTTGCCTGGATTGAAGCTCAATGCCGCCACGTGCTGGGGTCAGACTGTGAGCAAGTCCCCTCATCTGTAAAATGGGGATATAATAGTACCTCTGTCTTGGGCGCTAACAAGAAGTAAGTAAATCAACGTATGTGAAGGATATAGTATTGGATATATCTGTGGTTAGTACTATGGCAAGGCTACACACACACACACACATCTCTACATAAGCACGAACACACACACATACACTTTCCACGATGACGTTCAAAGGAAGCCCATAGATACAATTAGCAAATGTGGTTCCAGGTTCCTTGGCAAAATCTGGGCCAGCTGCCACACTGCCATTACACAAAACAGCGTAGGAGTATGTATATTCATTAACACGCTGACATTGAAAGCTGTTCACAATATAATAAGTGAAAAAAGCAGATTGCAAATCAGATTGCACCATATGATCTTACTTTTGCAAAAATACACACATATGTGGATAAGAGAAAATCTGGAAGGTTAGAGACAAAAATTATGTAACAGTGGCTATCAGAGTGATTTTTATCATCATTTTACTGCTTTGTTGCTTTTTCTAATCTTTTCAACAATAAGCATGTAATATTTGTATAATTTTTTGAGGACAGATCTATAACAGGAAAACAACTGTACAAAGAATCCCTTCCTTTTCTGATTCCTTTAATCTATGCCAGCCAGGTTGGACTGTAGGTTTTCTTTCAGCGAATGAAGGTGGAGATGGTGGAGGAGAGAGAATCCTGGGGCGTCGCAGGATTCCTGGAGCCCCAGGCCGCGCATTGTTCAGGGCTCACAGCTGGGCGGCTGAGCTTGTAACTAAGAAGCAGGGGAATGCCACTGGCTGGCCTGTGTCTTCCTGCCTGCCTCTCTGCTCTTGCTGGCTTCCCATGCTGACCTTTGCCTCTGACATTTTCATTCTTTTTTTTTTTTTTTGCAGGTTTTGGCCGGGGCTGGGTTTGAATCGGCCACCTCCGGCATATGGGGCCGGCTCTCTACTCACTGAGCCACAGGCGCCGCCCTCATTCTTTTTTTTTTTTTTTTTTTAAGCACCTGCAAATTCTCCTAACATTTTAAGCAAAGGGTAAAGCTTGTAAACGTCCATCATTAAAACCTGAAACAAATAGGCACAATCCAAAGCTCCAGGGTAGAGGCTGGAGACTGAAGACTGCAGGGGTAGGCAGGGACACGGGGGAGCTGAGGCCCTCAAGTACTAGCTCTGCCTGACGCCGTCTGTGTGTCCTTGGGCAACTAGGAGAGTCACCGTCTTCTGCTGTAAAGTGATGGGTTTGAGCTAAATGCTTCTTGAGGTCTCGTCCAACTTCAAAAAACGTGAGTCTAGGAACTAACAGGAAAGCAGAAGAAATAGCCTGCCATGCTGATTTGGATGTTAGACTCAGTGAAAATACCCACACTAAGAGGAGAGGGAAAAGTTCATACTGATTTCTATGCAGTTTACCAGAGAATAAAACCAAATATGGTTTGGAGCCTGGACTTATGGATAATTTCCTTCTTTCAGACTTTTCCATTTGTCAGACAGAGCTAGAATCTAGATCTGCCTACCCACCTAATGAGCGCTTAGCAGACAACCACACAGCAATAGGGTCAATAAAAAACATGTGCATTCTTTCTTATAATAAGCGATAAGTGACAGCCGTGACTTGGAACAAGCCCTCCTATCTGGTCAGGAACTGTATGTATGTGGCCTGGACAAGCCATGTCACCTTCCTGGACCTCATCTCTCCCTCTCCCATCCTGAGCCTCCCATGAAACCACAGTGGGTTGGGAAAAGGGAAGTTTGGAGCAAGAAACATAAGCACAAATCCTGATTCTGCCAAGCATTAATTATGCACACATAGATGCATTTTAGCCTTCCTAAACCTTAGCTTCCTGTATTGCAAAATGAACCCAATAATAATCACCCACAACACTGTTAGAATGTTATGGAAGACAGTGCACTTACAGTGCTTTATAAACTATGAAGTGCTAACCAAATACTGGCAGTAATTATCAGACAAGGAACATGGAATCAACCTATGTGTCCATCAGCGGGTGAGTGGATAAATGTGGTGTGCACCATGGGATAACACTCAGCCGTGAAAAAGAGTGAGATCACGTTCTCTGCAGCAACATGATGGAGCTGGAGGCCATTATCCTGAGCAACACACTTGGAAATAGAAAGTCAAGTATCACACGTTCTCGCTTGTGAGAGGGAGCCACGTAGTGTGTACACATGGGCATACAGAGTGGGCAAGAGACATTGGGCACCCCAGAAGGGGGAAGGGCGGGAGGGGTAAGGAATGGACAATTACTGTTGGGCTCAGGGCCTGTAGCTCAGTGGTTAGGGCACCGGCCACATACACTGAAGCTGGCGGGTTCGAACCTGGCCCGGGCCTGCTAAGACAACAATGACAATTGCAAGCAAAAAATAGCCGGGCGTTGTGGCGGGCGCCTGTAGTCCCAGCTACTCGGGAGGATGAGGCAAGAGAGTCGCTTAAGCCCAAGAGTTTGAGGTTGCTGTGAGCTGTGATATCACGGCACTCTACCCAGGGCGACATAGTGAGACTCTGCCTCAAAAAAAGAAAAAAAAAATTACTGTTGGTAGCATGTCCACTATTCAAGTGCCAGTAGACTAAACCTTCACCAATATGCAATAGAGCCATGTAACAAACCTGCACTTATCTCCTAAATCTATAAAAAGAGAAAATAGAGCCAAGACAAGGAAAAGCCGTTTGGAAGATCGTAAAGTGCTAAGTGAATCAATGCATGGAAATGATGCTGATAAGGGCTGAATCACTTAAGAATGGACACAGCAGCCGTTTCAAAGACAGGTGAGAGGGGACCTGGCTGCAGAGAGGCGTCCTGCAGAGGAGGAGGAGAGAGGGAGGGAGAGGAGATGTATTTGCGCAGTACACATTTGCAGGGATACATATGAAAACTTTGTATCATATGTATCAACTCTCTGAAAACTTTTTTAACAAACCTTCACTCCAGGGCAGCGCCTATGGCTCAAAGGAGGAGGGCGCTGGCCCCATATACCGGAGGTGGCGGGTTCAAACCTGGCCCCAGCCAAAAACTGCAAAAAACAAACAAACAAAAACCCTTCACTCCAAATCCTCCATAAATCAGTTCCCTGAGGTGACCGTCTACCACACGGCTTGCCCTTGGGAAAACTCCGTTGCCTCCCTTGTTCGTTTTTTTTTTTTTTAGACGAAGTCTCAAGCTGTCACCCTTGGTAGACTGCCATAGCATCACAGCTCACAGCAACCTCAAACTCTTGTGCTTAAGCAAATCTCTTGCCTCAGCTACTCAAGTAGCTGGGCCTCCAGGGGCCCACCACAACGCCCAGCTATTTTTTTGTTGTACTCATTGTTGTTTGGCAGGCCCGGGCCGGGTTCGAACAGCCGTTGCATGTGGTTGGTGCCCTAGCCGCTGAGCTACAGATGCCGAGCTTGTTGCCTCCCTTGTAAATTGCATCCCTGCCTGTTTCAATCAGGGTAAAGGTTCCAAACACAGGTGGCGTCACCTTCCTGTGTTCTAATGGGACGGCATGTCTGTAAATGACATCCCAGGGCATCAACAGCTGGGCTCTAGCAAGCTGTAACCATTCTGGCACTGCCACCTACGTGCACAGCTGCAGATTCTTGGAATCGTTCCACAGGGCCCAGAGGGTGAGCTCTTGACTCTACTTTGAGTCCTATCTAGGCCCTGAGTTCTCGTCATTTCCTTCCTTCTTTCCAGAATTCATTAGAAACCACTTGCCTGTATAAGCCCCACCACCCCTGCTTCTATGAATCACGTCAGTTTTCTGTCCCCGGCAATCTGCCAGTCAATCCCCTGAAAGTGCCCTAATCCAGTCATTCCCGGCCGGCAACCACATGGCTGCAAGTCCCCAGGGAAGGCAGTCACTTCTGGAGCCGTCTGGGCAACATGGAATGCTGATCACTGTGGAAAGCGTGGTGACTCTCCTGGGGTGGCAGGGAAAAACTCATGCTGCCTTCTTTTTCAGAGGGGTTGTTTGTGTTAAAAGTAAGTTGCTGACCCAATCTGAAATCAGTATCCAGGCCTCTCCTCAATTAGGCCTCCCTTTCCTGACAAACTACTGAACTGTCTCTTTTTTACTAATTTATTTCCCACATAGTACTGATCATTCATCCACACTGATCTTATTTCTTTACATAATTATCCACACACCTATCCTGAACTAGAATCTAAACTCCACGAAAGCAGGAACTTTGACTATTTCCCCAGTTTGGAGACCAAGGTGCAATAGGAGAGCTGGAAATACAAATGAATAATTAAGAAACAATGTGGCAAGTCCAGCAATGGAAATATGCTCTCTGCTAGTCAAGGAGTCCTCTACCTCCCTGAATCAACCCCACAGAGACCCTGAAGGCCTTAGTATGGGCTGAATGGATGAACAGGAAGACGGAGATCTGTTTCCACGTGCAATAAGGAACTGAGCCCTGTTGATCCCTTTGGCAAGATACTAAAAGATAACTATTTGTGCTAAGAAACAATACTACAAACTATAAAGGACAGGAAACACGGCTTGAAAACAAAACATACAGAAGGTGAGCAAGTAGAAACCCAAGTTCCTCTCTACTTATGAAGTGTAGGGAAAAAAACAACAGGCTCAGCGCCCATGCTCAGTGGTTAGGGCACCGGCCACACGCACCGGGGCTGGTGGGTTTGAGCCCGGCCTGGGCCTCCTAAACAAACAACAACAAGAAAAGCTGGGCGTTGTGGTGGGCACCTGTAGTCCCAGCTACTCAGGAGGATGAGGCAAGAGAATCACTTGAGCCTAAGAGTTTGAGGTTGCTGTGAGCTAAGACGCCACCACACTCTAGTGAGGGCAACATAGTGTGACTCTGTCTCAAAAAAAAAAAAAAGAAAAAAGTACAATAAAAAGAAAGAAAAGGAAGGTGGTGTGGGTCAGCCACCAACTTGTAGGGCTTTGGGCAAGCCAGTTAATGGTCTCAAAGCCTTTATCCATAAAATAGCAGAGTTCCCCCAAGCTCTGAAATGTGTATCTGACAAGTGAACGGTACAGCTGCCATTTACTGTGTCAGATATAGAATAGACTTTACCTGGATTAGCTTCTCTAATGCTCACTATGCTATGATGTCGTCTCGACTTGATGGATGAGGAAACTGACACACAGAGAGGTTAGTTAATTTACACAAGGCTGCAGCGCTGGTGAGTACAGAGCTGGGATTCAAGTCCAGGCAATTGGACTATAGAACTTGAACTTTTGTGACATTTATTTATTTATTTAGAGACAGAATTTCACTTTGTCGCCCTCAGTAGAGTGCTGTGCTGTCACAGCTCACAGCAACTTCAAACTCTTCAAATCGCCCAAGCAATTCTCCTGCCTCAGCCTCCCAAGTATCTGGGACTACAGGCACTTGCCACAATGCCAGGCTATTTTGTTGTTGTTGTTGCAGTTGTCGTTGTTGTTTAGTAGGCCCAGGCTGGGCTCGAACCTGTCAGCCTCAGTGTACGTGGCCAGTGCCCTCCCCACTGAGTTATAGGTGCTGCCACATTTATGACTTTTTAAATCAATTATATCATACACATAAAATAATATAAAGGGTGGCCATAAAGTTCACATGCGATTTCAAATTGCACACAAATTTTATGGCCACCCTGTATAATATACATAAGTTTCTTTTAGCACACTCACCAATAAACCTAGTTTTTTGTTGTTGTTTTTTTTTATGTATTTTGTTGTGGTAGAGAATGGGTCTTGTTATGTTGCCCTGACTGGTCTTGAACTTCTGGCCTTAAGCCATCCTTTCACCTCGGCCTCCCAAAGTGCTGGGATTACTAGTGTGAACCACCATATCCCATGTGAATTTTTTGAGGAATAAATAATAGAAAGAAATTAACAAACACTCAAGTACCGACTTCCCAAACTTAAGAAGTACAACACTAACAATACCCTGTGGCACTCTTGGGTGACCCTGCTCCATCTCATTCTCCTTCTTCCCCAGAAGAGGCAATCACTATTCACTTAAAGGCTATGTTAATGATTTCTGTGCTTAAAACATTTTTTTAACCCCAAATATTATATTGTTAAGTTTGGCTCCATTTGAACTTCATATAAATGTCGTCATTCTCCATACAGGTGTACTATTTTGCTACTTGCTTTTTTTTTTTGCTTTTAATTTCAGCTGGCTTTCACTCTTCTTATTTGGAGTTTTATTTTTTTCCTTCTTCCTTTAGTGATTCTCTTGCCCTTTGCCTCCCAAGTAGCTGGGATTACAGGCATCCACCACAACGCCCGGTGTCGTCGTCGTCGTCTTCTTTTTTTTTTTTTTTTTGGTAGAGACGGGGTCTTTTGCTCTGGCTCACTCCGACTCATAGCTGGTCTCAAACTCTCTGAGCTCAGGAAATCCACCTGCCTCGGCCTCCCACAGCACTGGGACTACAGGCGTGAGCCACCACGCCCGACCTGCTGCTTGCTTTTGCCCCTCAGCATAGTCTGCGCTCGTCCATATTGATATGGATTGATGTGTATGGCTTTAGTGTATTCATTTAGTTCACTGCTGTGTGTATTCTATGTATGAATACACCAAAACTTACTTAGCCACTCTCTGCTGATGACATAGGGTTGATTTTGCTGTTCCTGACAATACTACTAAGAACGTAAATTCAAGCATGTCTCCCAGGAAATCTATGCGAAGGTACCGGACATGAAATTTCTGGGTTAAGGGAATAGGATATTCTGCACTACTAAGTAAGGCCAAAATTTTATACCAATTTACACAATCATGAGCAGCATATGAGTTCCTATTGCTTTTTCTATCCTATGTAAGCGTCCTGGCCAGTGCTTGATATTGTCACATTTTTTTAATTCTTTCACCAATTTAGTAGTCTGAAAATATCTCATTAGTAGATTACTCATTTCCCTGAGTACAAGTGAAATTAAGTACCTTTTCTAGTGTTTGTTGGTCATGTATATTTCTTCTGGGAAATGTCCATTTTAAAATCAGACTATGTTTCTTATTGATTCAGGATCACTCTTTGTACATTATGGATAATTGTAGAGCTTCTTTAATATAAAGAAGTGTCATTAAAGGCCAGGCACAGTGGCTCACGCCTGTAATCCTAGCACTTAGGAGGCCAAGGTGGGTGGATTGCCTGAGCTCACGGGTTTGAGACCAGCCTGAGCAAGAGCGAGACCCCTTCTCTAAAAAATAGCCAGGCCTTGTGGCAGGTGCCTGTAGTCCCAGCTACATGGGAGGCTGAGGCAAGAGAATTGTTAAGCCCAAGAGTTTGAGGTTGCTATAAGCTATGACGCCACAGCACTCTACCAAGGGCGATAAAGTAATACTCTGTCTCAAAAAAAAAAAAAAGTGTTATTAGAAGACCTACAGTTCTTGAACATTGCTATCCCCTGTTCTTTAGATTATTTGGGTTAGAATGAATCAACATAATCCTCCTTTCTCTTTCAAGCAAACAGATGTGGAGAGTGTTATTTCCTAGGCTTTGAGACTCCAGAAAGGGCAGTTATCCAGGCTGCAAGCTCACACCTTTCAATAGGGATGCAAGTAATCACTTAGGGATAGAATATGGCTTTTAATATTGAGTTTATCACTCAGAGTCCTGCAGGAAACCACATTTATTCCAGGTGGTTTGAATGAACAGGCTTGAATGAAAGCATTAAGGTAGAGGTCTGAGTTACGGGATCAGGTCAGGTGCCTCTGATACCTCCTTTAGGGCTGAGGGGCAGGTGAGGAAGCATTGTTGGCAGCTGGAACTGTGGAGGACAAGCAGCTGGGCAGGAGCTGTAGCCATGAGGGGTATGCATAGCTATTGCCAAGTAAGCAGTACCAAAGCAGGAAAGGCCTGGGGGATAAACACCCAGCTATTTTCTCCTCTGACCCTATGACTTCCCGCCAAAGTCTCTCATTGACTGAACCTCAGTGGAAGCCAGGCAGGAAGAGATACTGGGTGATTCAGTCCACAGCTTTAGCATCGCGGGCACAGAGGAAGGCAGAGAAAGGTGGAGGATGAAGTAGGGGAGCAGAGACAGCAAGGACAGGCGTGGGGTGGGCTGAAGCACTGAGATTTCTGTATGAAAAGAATGACAGAAGGAAGCTGGCACCAGAAGGCTGCCCAACCTTAACCATCACCGTGCCGCTACAGTGCGCCACCATCTTGGCTCAGTGAACACTGGATGGCCCAACCTTAACCATCACCGTGCCGCTACAGTGCGCCACCATCTTGGCTCAATGAACACTGGATGTAATTAAAGATACAATTTTTGGCTGGTCAAGTTTAATTATAAGAGAATTATATAGTAAAACTGGGACGTTCTGAAAAGTAACTGTAAAAGGGAAATATCTCTGTATATCTCTGTGAGCCTCATTTTCTGATCAACAGAAAGAGATTACCCTGTGAGCGTGTTGTGACCAGTAAACGAGATGTGCTTAACACAGGGCCTGGGACCAGGATGCCTTCCAATGTAGTTTGTTATTTTCATTATCCTTATGTGTCATTTTACTCATCTTACTGTTGTTAACAGTGTTACAAATGGAGCCTGCTTCTGTGTGGGTTTCCCATCATATGGCCCACATGGATGTGTTCTAGAATATTCTAATCTGATCTGGACTATTTAGCCTACGTATCTGCATAGGCAATCCACCAAAAACATAATGACATCACCCACAATTTCTGGGATACTCTATAATTATTGGTACAATAATGACTATGGAAGTGCTTTTATCTGCAATTAGTATCTTTGTTTTAAAAAAGGGAACTTGAGACTGAAAAACACATAATGCAGATTTTTCTGACTCCAAACTTCACAATTGTCTGGCCTCCTACTTCTTCCTTGTGACTTTCTATCTACCATTGAGTACTTAGTTCTAGGTCCAAAAAATTCATATGGACTTTAGGTTTAATCAAATACTCTTTATTAACTTATATCACAAGTAATTTCCATAGTTTATTTGGTCTTTTTCTTGAACCGCTTGAGATTGTGGCCATTGATTATGTTTCTTTGCTTTATCAGGAGAGATCCAGTCTCAGGAAAAGCCGGTCTGTACCATTGAGTTGTGCTGATCTTACTTAACCTGCAAATATTACCTTCTCAGTATTGGGCAGGAACACTCACAGATACCCTGTCCTCTCTGCCACATGTCATCCGGTAGATGTACCAAATTGGAATCCTTCCATCTCATCTCATTCTGTATAAAAATCCTTAAAAGGGAAGAATCAGACTCCTCTCTCCCGTCACTCCCTAATTCAAAGGAAATACCTGAAACTTGAGAAGTGGAGAAATGAGATGAGAGACTACTTCCCAAGCTTTTTAAAGCATCAAATCATGATGCGTTTCATCTTTGCCAGTTTACACGGAATCAGCCTATGAAATGACACTAAAAAGCCAACAATTGGAGCAGGGGTCTTTGCAAATGAAGGTGCTCTGTTGACTTAGGTGGGTCCTGTTCTTATTGTCGGAAAGAAAAATAAAAGGGGAACACTAAGATCAGACTTTGTATACCTTATTTAGAAATAATTCTTTAAATTTAGGCCACTTGACTGGTGGAGGAGGGGCCTGCAAGCTACCAGAGGTCGGAAGTGGCAAAGCCATCAGTCAAGGGACCCTGGGAGGAAATAGGGTAGAGTGGTGTTGAGCAGAACTTTGGAGTCGCCCAGACCAGCTCAACGACTCCTGGTGATGCCTCTCACCCACCGCATGAGCTTGGACTTGTCCTATTCACAAGCTGACGCTCAGTTTCCTCATGTGTGACCCTCTTCACACGTGGTGGTATAAGGCATGTGCAAGTGCTTCACACTTGCCCGGCACGTCTGCGACACTGAACAAGCTTTAACCCTTAGACTGTTTCCAGCTCTCTAGTTGCTCAGCCTAATTTCATCATACTGGATTCTGCTGCCCATGTAACCAGTCAGCAAAAAATAAGACAGAACAGCATTGCTATGGACAGAACGTCTGTGTCCCCCCAGATTCTGAAACGTCAAAGCCTAATATCCAGTGATATGGTATATGGAAGTGGGTGCTTTGGGAGGTGATTTTGTCTCTCTCTGTCACCTGAAAACGCAGCAGGAAGACCACTGGGGCAAAGCAGGCAGAAGGCTCTCACCAGAAGCCAACCACACTGGCCCCAAGCTTGGACTTTCCAGCCTCCAGAACCGTGAGAATGAGTCTCTGTGGTTTAAGCCGCCCGGCCAGCGGTATTCCACCACAGCATCCCAGCCTGACGGAGACAAGCACTCAAATCAACTCTTTAATGTCAACAAGAGTATATTTAATGCTGCTATTTGGAATAGTTAAGAATAGACTATATGTAGTCTATAATAGTCAACAAAATGGTACTATAAGTTTTGAAATGTAAGAAACATATGTCTGGATCTAGGCAGGCAGAAATAAATATTTGCTCACTCAAAAGACAGCCAGTATGTGAACCCCGCCAAGATGGCCGATTTTCACCTGCAGGGCTGGTGAGGGTCTGCACTTTGCCACAGGGAGGCCCTATTCCTGTCTTCCTCTCTCCAATTCAACTCAGTGTAACTTTGGCCACATTGCCTTCCCTGTCCTGGGCCCTGGGGACACCAGGGTCTGGCAGGAGAGACAGATGTTGATTGGCGCCATTCCTGCCAAGTTCCAGCCCTGGGGAGGTTTTGCACACAGATTCCTGGTCTCAGGAATGAGGGTTCCCACAAGGAGGCGTTGAGCTTGGCTCCTGTCAACAGGAGAGGGCTCATCTGTGGCTCCCTGCCTGGTGACAGCAAAGGCATTTGACTGTGCCCTTTCTGACCTTCCTTCCTCCTCCACTTCCACCAAAGAACCACCTCCTCTTTCCTCACTTAGAATCAGGTTCCTGGGCCCTGTCCCCTTTTAGATAACCCCCTATCTCTCCTCAACAAGACAGTAAGAAAAGCTTGAAAGACAGTTGATTTTAGTGAACAGAAATTCATTCTTACTGAATGAAATACCTCCCACACAAAGACTAGCCTTGAAGATCTGTATTTGTTATTTAAGACCCTGTGGGGAGGAGAGGGAAGAAGATGGGAGATCCGTCATAGGACAGGCGCACCCATCTCCTCCCACCCCCAATCCAAGCCCCTCAACTTCAGGACACCTTATGCTGAGGGCTGGAGCTAGGGACTTTCACGTCCAGGGACGGATGCTGGTGACAAAGAGACAAGGACAAGCCTGGGACTAGAGGGCTGAGATACCATCATAGCTCTCCCAGCAGAGAGTAAGACCCGGGTCCCCGGCCCTTCACTGGCTGCAAATGGGAGAAGAGAGATAAGGAGAAAGCAACGTGGAGATGAGCACAAATCTGGTCTGTACACTGATTACAGCTATGAGGAATTGACTCCACATGCAAACAGAAAAATTGCTTTGGTTATGGCATAAAATTCTAATCACAGTCATTTCTGCCCCTGCCTTATCTTTTGTGTGTGATGGCCACAATCCCCCCCGCCCCCGCAAATGATGTACTTTCATGGTTCAGTGTTAAGTGTTATTTGGTTGGAGCAGTAAATGATACATCTGGGTGCCAGCCTTGTTAGCACTTTCTCCCTCAACTCACATGGTCCTCTGATCTCAACTTTAACATCCGATCTAGTAGACAGAATGGGGTTGGACGGGGGTGTGCCCTATTTATTCAGAATTTTCCCTGATAATTTTATTATCTGAGCAATTGCTATATGACTTTCCTATTCCCTGTGCTCAGAATTTGTGCTTGTTTTTCATCCCAGTGATTCACGTTCATGAAATCATAAAGGCTACCAATTCTACCTTTTCCCCTTATATGTCAAATTTACCATCACACAGCACTTTGAGCCTTCTCTGTGTCCCAAGACTTCCAGCAAGAGAGGAACCACCATGTCAGAAGAAGCAGACAAGAAGCAGAAGTTCCAGATGTAAAAGAGACTCCTCACTTCTGCTCCAAATTCCGTGGCTATTCCTCGGAGCAGTCTGATTCCCTCCCTGAGAGATTTTGCTTCAGTCTGTCTTGGTGAATGAGAAAGTGATACTTAGTGCATAGTTGGAGTTCTTTAAGTGAAAGGTAATATCACAAATAAATACTTTTTTCTAACTACAGGAAAATACAGTGATAACTTTAAAGGCATTAGGCGGTATTCGACTGTTTTATGGAACTGTATTTTATATACAATTTTAAATAACAGGTAGGTAAGAAATGAATTGCAAGTTTACGGTCGTTTTAAAATCTGATTACTTAGTAAAATCCAGCAGGCAAGTGGTTTCAACAAAATTACTATTTCAGACAAAAACAGTGACACTACAAACACATGGCAGAGATTCATGAGGTTCTTTCACACATACAGCAGTTTGTATTTTTGAGTATGTAGGAAAAGATTTTCCAAGTGTGAAAACTAATTATATATACAAGAGCAATACATTTTGTTATTATTTAAATAAAATGTGTCTTTAAATATGGAATTCTTTGGAGAAGTCACTTTGTTGTCCAAAATTATGGAACTCATTTTAATCTGTTTGTTTGTTTTGAGATAGGGTCTCCTTTTGTCGCCCAGGTTACAGAGCAGTGACAGCATCACAGCTCACGGCAACCTCAAACTCCTGGGCTCAAGCGATCTTCCTGCCTCAGTCACCTAAGTAGCCAGGACTACAGGTGCATACAACCACCCCCATGGCCTATTTTATTTTTTAAATGAAGATGGAATATTCATTACAGCTTGTCAAGGAATTTTCTAATTGGACCAGGGAAGGAGTTCCTCTGTAGAGTGTAGCTAGTAAAAACTGTAGAGTGGCCAAGCCTTGTCAATAACTGTATTCAAAAGGAAATGCTGCCCAAGTTGCACCCAGAAAGGGCACTGACTCCTCCTGGCCTGTCCACGCTCCCTCTCCCCATTCATCTTGGGATGAGTACCTAATAGTTGGGTGAAAGTCTCTTGGGGTTTAGAGGATCTTGCATTCATTAATGGAGAAGAGCCTCCTTCTGTTCCGTCTCCTAGCCTGGTTGACGGCCGTCCGGACGGCACACTCAAATACCTGCTGCACGCCCCGGTTGCTCAGGGCTGAGCACTCCAAGTAGCCCTTGGCTCTCACATCCTGGGCCAGTCTCTTCCCTTCAATGGCATTGACACAGGTTGCCCTGTGGGGCCCCATCTCCCGCTGGTCAGTCTGGGTGGCCACCACCAGCACGGGGGTACAGGGCAAGTTGCTCCTAATTTCACCAATCCATTTGTTCTTCAAGTTCAGGAATGAGTTGTGGTTGGCCACAGAGTAGCACATCAGCACCACATCTGCCTGCTGGTAGGACAGGGGACGGATGCTTCTGAAGGCGTCGTTGCCGGCTGTGTCCCAGAGGCCCAGGCTGATCTGGATGCCATCCATGAAGACGTCCACCCCGGTGTTCTCGTACACCGTGGGCTTGTAGGCCTCCGGGAAGGTCTCGGAGGTGAAGCGCACCAGCAGAGAGGTCTTCCCCACGGCGGAGTCACCCACCAACACGCACTTGATGGAACTCAGCATCTTCTTCCCAGCCCAGCGTCCCACTCACAAGTTCTAGAATCTCCAGAGCCCTCAGTGGGCTGCTGCGGCAAATGCCATTCAGCAAAGGGAATGAAAGCCAGATGGATTCGAGTTTACAGGACCTCTGCCCCCAATTTGGGGACTGTTACTTCTCCCCATCCATCCGAGAGGTGCACCAGTTACTTCGGAAACCTCAAAGCTGAGTCTTCAACTGAAACAGAAAGAGAGGAAGCAAAGTGAGTCTTTCTTTTTTGCCTTTTTTGATGACGGAGAGCTTGCTGGTTGTCAAGCTGATTAAATGTGGGTCGATTTCAGCGTGGCCATCAGACCCATTTATGCAACTCCACTCTTCCCCTCCGCAAAGAAAGCTCTGTCTGCCCCTCCCAACACCCCCCTTCCCCACAACGCGTCCTGGTCAAGAAGCGGAAGCTGATTTTAAATGAGCCTAGTGATAAAAATACAAGCAACTTCTCTGATCACAACATGAAAAAGACCTCAGTAGCACCTGCTGTGTGAATGAGATGTTTCCAAGTGTCCACTGAGAGCAGCTCCCCTCTCACAGCGGGTTCCGGCCACCTTGGGAACTGCAAGAAAGAAAAGTGTGATGAGTGACGACACTGTGTGCGTTTCCTTTCATTTACCGATTAATCACTCCATCTTTGGTTTAGGGGGGAATCTGTGTTGAGGCGGGAGAAAAGAAATCATCGGAACTCCAAACGTTGGCTATGATTTTTCCTCTTTGAGTTTTTTCCAAATCTGGCTACAATTGCCAGGAACTGACCTGGGGGTCATCTGAGTCTGAACTTGGGCTCCACATAACTGTGGCTTTGAGCGCATTGCTTAAGCTCCACGCCTCAGCTGACACGTCTGCAAGACTGTGATAAACTCAGAAACCACTTCTCAGAGATGCTGTGAGGACTGATTATTTCTTTTAACGTTCTTTGCATGGCCACCTGCATATCAGGAACTCTGCTAGGCCTCTGATTAAACAGAATGACTGGCTTGAAAGCAACCATATTCCAGGTCTGTCATTACAACATGACTGCATAAATGTGACAGAATCTGATTTTCAAGAAAAGGCCAAATAAATTCTCATTCAGTGCAGGTGGGAGACCTCTGTCACCACGCAGACCCTGTCCCATCTGCCAAGGCGCATTATCACAAGGCCACCCCTGCTTCAAAGAATTATCTTCAGAACAAAATTCAGTGTAAAGGTTATTAATTCCATTTGGGCTTATAACCACCTGTTGGTCATGTAAAGTGATAAAAAAACAAACTCACAGAAACATAAATTTTTGAAATCACTCCTAATTAATTTTTAAAACTCAATCCTAAATCCAGACATTCCCTTCCAAGCCATTTTTACTCTTGTCAACCCACTTAGTTTAGTTATACCTAATATCCTTTGCAAATGAGCCAGTTAAATAAAAAATTCACATGGTTTTCATGTATTTGTGTTTTTAAACATAAGTAAGCTGGGTTTCCTTGGCCAAATTACTTAACTTCTCTGAGTCTTCGTTTCCTCACAAAAATGAAGATAAGAAAAGCACTTTCCTCATATGATTATTGCAAGGATTCAGCATGATGAGAGTTTGGCATACAGGAATTACAGAGAGACATCAAGTTGTCTATTTCCAGTACTATCCATTTAAAATACCCCAAATCAGCTGGGCACCCATAGCTCAGTGGTTAGGGTGCCAGCCACATGTACCAGGGCTGGCCCAGGCCTGCTAAACAAAATAAAACAAAAATAGCCCAAATTGAATGTCCATAGCATAGACAGGGGATGCCAAATCCCCAGGGTTTGGCTGGACCCTTTCTGCAGACTTCACACTGGGTCACCCTCAGCAGGATGGTCATAGACCCTCTTTGTCACCAGACCTTTGAGGAGGAAGTCCTTGAGAGATCTATAGGATCTCAGTTGTTCCTTAGACCAAAGGACCACTTAAATATATACATATATTTGTGACCTAGTCCAGAGCCAAGACCTCTTAAAACATTTTTAAGGAGGTTTTGTTTTTTTGAGACAGGGTCTTATTCTGTCACCCAGGCTAGAGTACAGTGGCCTGATCATAGCTCATCATAACCTTAAACTCCTGAGTTCAAATGATCCTCCTGCTTCAGCCTCCCGAGTAGCTGGGACTACAGGTGCCCACCACCATGCCCAGCTAATTTTTCTGTTTTTTGTAAAGATGGGGTCTCACTCTTGCTCAGACTGATCTCAAGCTCCTGGCCTCAAACGATATTCCTGCCTTGGATTTCCAAAGCACTGGAATTACAGGTATGAGCCACTATGTCTAGGCTTCATTTTTATCTTGACCCCAAGGCAGCAGGAATCAGGGATGTGTCAGGCTTTTGCTAATTTAAATGAAACCTTTCTAATAAATTGATAGAGCTAATGCCAAATTTCCAGAGTGAATATCTGTAAAAGGAAGTCGATGGAGGCATAATTGTTAAGAACACAGGCTTTGGCTCGGCACCTGTGGCTCAAAAGGCTAAGGTGCCATCCATGTACACCTGAGCTGGCGGGTTCGAATCCAGCCCGGGCCCACCAAACAACAATGACGGCTGCAACCAAAAAATGGCTAGGTGTTGTGGCAGGCACCTGCACTCCCAGCTACTTGGGAGGCGGAGGCAGGAGACTCGCTTGAGCCCAGGAATTGGAGGTTGCTGTGAGCTATGATGCCACAGCACTCTATCCAGAGTGACAGCTTGATGCTCTGTCTCAAAAAAAAAAAAAAAAAAGCCATCCAAATTCGCCACGGCGGCGCTGAAGGCAGGCATGGCAGTGTCGACATTGGTTCTCCAGACCCAAAAAACTGTCTCCAGACAGTTCCCACTGTCTTTCATCTCTTTTTCCTTTTTATACTTTATAGCATCCCATTTAAATTCATCCCTTAGATTTTTGAAGACATCTCTTTAGACAGTGATGTTTTTTCAGCGATTGCTCTGCAGATTACAGGACAGATACTTATCTTTTCTCAGTCTTCCAGGAAGTAATGTTTTTGTTTTTTGCGGGGAGGGGTTCTTTTTTTTTTTTTTTTTTTTTGCAGTTTTTGGCCGGGGCTGGGTTTGAACCCGCCACCTCCGGCATATGGGGCCAGTGCCCTACTCCTTTGAGCCACAGGCGCTGCCCCAGGAAGTAATGTTTTTCCATTTCAAGTGGAGCGTGGAGGCCTTACAACTCACGGATCCTTAATCTTCCTTTTTGTTGGGGTTTTCATAGGTATTATGTTCCACCAGCTCGTGTTATAAAGGTCGCTTTCAACCGTTCTAAATATTTTAAGGATCTTAACAAGGAAAAAGTATGGTTGTCATTTCTTTCTATCTGGCCTCCTTCTTAATGTTTCCCAGGTCACTTCCCTTCCCTTGTGAAGAGCTGCCCTTAGCATCTCTCTCAGAGCGAGTCTGGGCGTGAACAATTCTCTTAGCTTTACCGCTTCTGAGAATCATCCTTTATCTGGGTAGAAAGTCTTGGAATGACAGATGTTTTGTGGTTTTTCAGCACTTTCAAACTGTTGCTCCCCTGACACCGTGCTCCCCGGGTTTCTGATGAGGAATCTATCATCCTTTCCTTCATGGGATGTGTCTTTCTGATTTCAAGACTCAGAATTTTTTTTTTTTTTTTTTTTTTTTTTTTTGCAGTTTTTGTCCAGGGCTGGGTTGGAACCCACCACCTCTGATATACGGGGCCGACTCCCTACTCCTCTGAGCCACAGGTGCCACCCCAGGTCTCACAAATTTTGTCATAATGATCTGGGCATGGATTCCTCTGAGCTTATCCTGTTTGAGCTTCACTAAAATTCTTGAATGTGTAACTTTCATTAAATTTGGAAATTTATAGCCACTGTTCTTTTTTCTTTTTTTGAGACAGAGTCTCACTATGTCAACCTCTCTAGAGTGCTGGGGCATCACAGCTCACAGCAACCTCAAACTCTTGGGCTTACGCAATTCTCTTGCCTCAGCCGCCCAATTAGCTGGGACTACAGGCACCAGCCACAATGCCCAGCTATTCTTTGTTGCTGCTGTTGTTGTTGGCATTGTTGTTTAGCAGGCCTGGGCAGGGTTCAAACCTACCAGCCCCAGTGTACATGGCCGGCACCCTAACTCTGAGCTACAGGCACCAAGCCCATAGTTTTTTAAATAGACACAAATTACATAAATATTTATGGAGTGCAGCATGAGACTTTGACGTACGCCTACGTTGGTGAATGACTAAACAAGCTCGTGGATACACCCGTTACCTCACGTGCTTATCGTTTGATTGTGGTGAGAGCCCTTATGATCACATCCGCAGCAACCTGCAAGTATAAAATGCATGGCTGCTACCTTACGTGTTTCCCAGACATCTCTTGAACTGACTCCCCCTTTCCAACGGAAATTTTGTGTCCTTTCACCAGCACCGCGCCAATCCACAGACATCTCGTACCACCTTTCTGCTTTCGGCTTTTCATCTCTTCTCATTTCCTCTTTTTTTCATCACCTTCTTGACCTCAGATGACGTGAGTGTTGGAAACCCGAATTCCTGAGACTCTGCTATTTTTTTTAACTTTCTTACTCTACTCAAACGACTTATTTTTTGTTTATGTTCCAATCCACTGACTCCTCTGTCATCTCGATTCTACTGAGCCCGGGAAGCAATTATTTTTTATGTGTACAACCTTTCACGTACATTCTGCCTGAAGAGACTCAGGCAATGATTCATTTTCACCAAACCCTGTGCATAAAAATGCCCAACGGCATCTCTGTGACACCAGGTCAGGCTACAGACAGATCTTTCTCCATTTACAGATGGAGGGGGAGATTTTTTTTGAGAATAAATATATATATATATATTTTTTTTTTTTGGAGACAGTCTCACTATGTCATCCTCGGTAGAGTGCTGTGACATCGCAGCTCACAGCAACCTCAAACTCTTGGGCTTAAGCCAGTCTCTTGCCTCAGCCTCCCAAATAGCTGGGACTACAGGTACCCGCCACAATACCCGGCTATTTTTTGTTGTCATTGTTGTTTAGCTGGCCCAGGCCGGGTTCAAACCCACCACCCTCGGTGTATGTGGCTGGCGCTATAACCACTGTGCTATAGGTGCTGAGCCAATAAATACATTTTTATATGGTTGTGCCATTCTCTCACCAGAAAGTAATTTTTTCTTGTAGAAAAAAACCAAATTAATTGTATTATCTCAGAGAGTGGCCCTGGCCCATGGGGGAACCTCCCCTCCAAGACAGAGGGTGTTTCCGTACATGGTGCTGTCACCCTGATTAATTCAGCAGGCTGATTCAATCCCATGAGAATCTGGCAAACAAGCCTGATAAAGTAGGTAGTCCATCAGGAGTGTGTGTGTGAGTGAAAGAGAGAGAGAGAGAATGAACGGGATAATTCAGCATATTTCTTTCCTTAATTTCATGCCGAGAGACGTGAAGTGCCGCCAGCTGCACAATGGAAGGCTGGCCATGCCCATCTCCCCTGCTCTGCTTAGAGCACAGCTCAAGTCTAACCCTCACAAGAACACAATGAACTAGACATTACTATTCCAGCTTTGCAGATGTGTAATCTGCAGGGTAGCAAACTAAGTACCTTGCCTGAGGGTCAATGACGTAAAGGGCAGAGCAGAGATCCAATCTAGGCTTCTGGGGATCAAAGTTCATGACCTCAGCATCACCCTATGATGTTTATCCTAAAAACCTCCTCTATTCACGGTCTTAAAATCTAATACTCTAGGCTCCCTTAATTTCCTTTGAAGAGTCCATGTTTTCACCGTGTTCTTAAGTTATATATATTTCCTCAATTTTTGTTTCTGAATGGCACTTATGTGACTATTATGTGCCTCTTTTAGTCACTTTCAAACATCCAGAAATACTTTAGAGGCCAAAGGTTTTTCTTCTAATGTTAAAAATTCTTAGCATGTATTAGTCAACACAGCCTTCCAAGGTATTATCAAAATTAAATACCTTTTCCCAAATTCTGGCTGCTTAAACATATCACAAGAGTAGTTAAATGGTTTCCCCTAAAATTCATTTTGTTTTTAAAAAATGGAGTGAGACTCTGACTCAAAAAAATAAATAAAATGAAATAAAATAAAATAAAATAAAAACGCATGAGTAACACACAGTGCATGCTTGGATTTAAAAACTCTAACAACACAGAAAAGTCTTGACCTCCATGCCTGGCAACACGGAAGCTTAATAACTTGAGATGTCTTCATGACCAAGGAGCTGGAAAGGCCACATAAAATGTAACCAATACGTTTTTAAGTATTTAGTACAAGCCCAAAGGAAAGTGCACAAACATTCCTGTTTCTGCAAACACAGCAGAGCAGAATAAACATCTTGCATCCATTCAATTTGGAAGGCGAAATTCAGACACCGTCTGAGAGGTGGCACCCCCCCCAGGAGACACACACTCATTGAAACAAAGGGACTCAATAAAACGCTCTCTGGCACCCATCATGCTCTGGTGTGGAAAAGGGTTTTCCTGAGCATTAATAAACGAAGGTCTCCTTCCTTAAGCAAGGGCATAAAATTCAAATAATGACTTCCTGGGTGGTCTGTTGATGCTAAGAATTCTTTTCTTTTTTAATAGTCTTGCAATGCCTTGAAGAAGAGAACAAATTCTTCCTTCAACTCTTTGCTGAAAAGTCGCCTCCTCTGCAAGGCCTCCTCTGGTCACAGTATTTAAATCTGCACCCACCCCATTCCTGTCCACCCTAGTACTCACTGCCTTGCAGTGTACTGTGTGCATTACTTATGTTTTGAGTAGTGTGTCCCCACCTGCAAGGCTGGAATTTCCAGGAGGCCCAGAGCTCAGCACCTGAGATGAAGCACATGGTCGTTTGTAGTCTCTGTCATTGCAGCTAGTGTCCAGGTGGACGGGACAATCACAGTGAGATTCCACAGCACCTAATTGCAAACTTGCCTGGGGACTCAGGACAATAATTTTTGATTTAGCATTGGGGCTAAGCCTGTGGATTTGACACTGATTATATTAAAGAAATTGCATGCTCGTGTGAGTTAAGAAATTTGGTGGGAAGGGGTCTGGGGGGATAAAGAAGAGAAGAAAGTGAAATGTAGCGTAGATGCATGTGGAAATTGCAGATAGAACAGCCCCCATGTCCAGCCAGGCTCAGATTGGGAGGTGAAGTTATAGACAAAGCCAACACCTCTGAAGAGAAAATAACACCATCAGAAAGATTTCACCTGTCCTTACAAGTGAGTCAGATGTTCACAAAGAAACTCTCCCCTACCCCAGCACCAAATGAAAGGAAAATGTCATTTATCAACCAAGTTGATACCTGTCTTCCAAGGGTTCTCCCAGTGAATAACTAAAAAGAGCTATTCAGCAAAGCCCAACACCCTAATCAATTCTGCTCCTAACACAGAATCTCCATCCATAAGTTGGTGGTCTGGGTGTTCCAGTAATTGCTGAAAAATTAATGTTACAATCTCCAGTACAGCTATGTTAATATTCAAGCTGCAGCTTCCCACAGGCCTCTTATAACTAAAATTCTTTCTAAGGATTGTCTTAGGAGATGAGTATTTCACCCATGGGAAAGATATCCCCGTATTCAATCGTATCCGTCAGAAGCTTTTCTGAAGAAGCAAAGCATGGACTTAAGACTTCCTTTACTGGTTTCCATTTTTGCTTTTTAATCCTGAGCACTCTTTCAACCAACCACATATTCAAAACCTGGCCTTTACCTAGTGCTCATCAACTTTCTTATCTCTTAATTTTTTCTTTTTGAGACAGAGTCTTAATATGTTGCCTTCAGTAGAGTGCTGTGGCATCACAGCTCACAGCAATCTCAACCTCTTGCACTTAAGCGATTCTCTTGCCTTAGCCTCCTAAGTAGCTGGGACTACAGGCGCCCACCACAATGTCCAGCTATTTTTTTTGTCGTCATTGCAGTTGTCATTGTTGTTTGGCAGACCTGGGCTGGGTTTAAACCTGCCAGCTCCAGTGTTATGTAGCTGGTGCCCTAGCTGCTGAGCTACAAGCGCCAAGCCTTCTCTCTTAATTTCTTTGAGATCCAGTGTCATTAAAAAAAAAAAAAACCTCCACTTTGCATTTTTAAATAATGCAAATACATAATACTGGGTCAACACTGGAGTCTCTCACTTGCCATTTTATTCCTTGACGTATTAACATATAAGTAAATCTGGAGGTAAATTTACTGAATTTAATCCCTCAAAATAGGCGCTGTGTTATGCAGCAAATGACTCCTTCAGTACCTGTCGTCAAGAACCATTGTTCTGTGATCCAAGATGCAGAATCTGTTTCCCTATTTGCTTGACAAAAAATAGCTCTTTTCAATTCATACTTGGTGTATACAACATTTCATGTCCATTCTGCTTGGAGAAAAGCAGCAGGCTGTGATTCCTTTTCGCCAAACCCCATGCATACACATGTCCAGGGGCGCTTCTGTGACCCTTGATGATGCGGAGCTAGAGACGCGGTCTTTCTCACCTTACAGAGGGAGACAGCCAAGAACGGTGGCTCATTTGAGAAATGGAGAAAGCTGGCAGAGAACAGCCGTGTGTAATAAGAGCTGGTCAACACAGACAGAAACAACTCCGGAAGTGTTTCGGTTTTTTCTTTTCTTTTCTTTTTTTTTTTTTTTTTTTTTACTCCAAGGTGGTAACCTATTTTCCATTCAGAGTTTAGCAGCTATTTGCTGTGGTAGGTAGAATTAGGGACTCCCAAAAACGTAAATTGTCTTACAATACAGGGTGAAAGGAATTTTGCAGACGTAATTGAATTAAAGAGCTGAGACAGGGAGAAGATACTGAAAGGGCTGGGTGGGCCACAGGCAGTCACAAGCATCTTTACAAGAGAAAAGCAGAAGGGCGGGCGATGTGACTACAGAAAGAGTGTCATCACAACGCCGTGTGACAACAATCCCACCAGCAAGGCTGGCTTTGAGATGGCGGGAGGGGCCACAAGCCCAGGAGAGCAGGCTGCAGCCAAAGGCAGGGAAAGGGCCAGGGAAGAGATTGTTCCTTGGAGACTTCAGAGGGAACGCGGCCCTCGGGACATCCTGATTTTATCCCAGAGAGAGGGAGTCTGCACTCCCGGCCTCCAGAACTGTAAAAATCCAAGTTCGTATTGTTGTAAGCCACTTCGCTCTGTAGCGGTTTGTTATGGCAACATTTGAAGTGGCATTTGGGAGTCAAGCTAGAAAAGACACCTAACAGCTAGAGTGTGGGAACAACAACAGTCTCCATCAGCAGACGGACAGCGGGAAAATGTGTTCCCTCCACGCAGCGAAAGAGTGTTTAGCCATAAAAGGATCAGAGCACGGTGCAGGCCCCAGTCTGGGCAGCCTTATGCTGGGTGCAAGAAGATGAGAAAAGGGCACACTTTGTACAACTGCCTTTATGTGCCATGTCCAATCAGGCGGATCTGGAGACAGAAAGCAGACTGGAGGTCCCAGAGGCTGGGGGAGGGAAGAGGAAGGCAGCGGTTGTCGATGAGCACAGGCCTTTGTTTGGGGGAGGTGGAAAGACTGTGGCATAGAAGTGATGGTCCCACACACCTGTGACTGCGCTGAGAGCCGTCGAGCTGCACACTTAGCATGGTGGAAATATTAAATGTTAAGTTCACATGTATTTTTCCCTATTCAGAAAGAGAAAAGAAATATAACTCCCTTGATGCACAAAATGAGATGACTCTAGGAGCAGCCAGCCAGCCAGCTTTTCCCCAAGTTTCTGGAAGCAGAATGCAGCTGGATCCCGCTCTGTAGTGTTCCCACCTGTTCTTTATGGCCAGAGGGAGCCTTGGGACGAGCTCCCTTTTGCAGGCTGGGTGTAAAGTCCGCTGCCGAGTTTTTCACTCCGTGTTTCTGGCGAGGGACGTACACGGTTCCGTGTGACCTTCACCTGCAGAGGATGGGAAGAGCCCAGGGCTCACCCGGAGGGCCACAGTGTTGCGGGGACCACATTCAGGGGGTATTTTCAAAACATGCGAGGAAGTAATGGTGAGAATTCAGCCTCTGTTTAAATCATAGGATTATTTTCATAATTCCCATCCTATAATAAGCTCAGAAGCAGAACCTAAAAAGGATGGTGAAACAACGCTGGCATATGCTTGGCCATCTTCCACCACTCACCCCTGACACACTCGGCTCAGCTGACAGTCTTCACAAAGGGCAGCTGAGGGTGACTCCCCTCAGTGTTTCCCTTGTAAACCAGAGATGATGGCGTGGATGTGACAGTCTTCACAAAGGGCACTGAGAGTGACTACCCTCAGGGTTTCCCCTGTGAACCAGCAAACACACGGGTTAAGACCACCAGACTTCACCGTGGCTTTGTGAACCTTCCCGCATCTCCCCGAATGCCTGTAAAATGTGGACCTTTGCGCTGTGCGGTCAGGTGGCAGAATCCTCCCCACCCCACGTCCCCACACAGCCTGCATCTGCAGAATGGCCTTTACGGAGCATCACGGCAGCTGAAAGATGCCTGCTTCGTTTTTGTTTTGTTTCTTTATTAAATCATGGTTCTGTACATAAATGCAATCATGGAGTCCAATGTGCTGGTTTTATATACAATTTGAAATATTTTCATCGAACTGGTTCACATAGATTTCCTAACATCTTCTTAGTTATTGTGTACAGACATTTATATTCTACATGTAGTAAGTTTCACGTGTGCCCTTCTGAGATGCACCGTAAGTGTGGACCCACCAATTACTCTCCCTCTGTCCATCCTCCCCCCTCCCCTCCCCTCCCTTGCCCCTTTCCCCATATTCTTGTGCTGTAATTGGGTTACAGCCTTCATATGAAAGCTATAAATTAGTTTCATAGTAGGGCTGAGTACACTGGATACTTTTTCTTCCATTCTTGAGATACTTTGCTAAGTACTTTCCATCCATGTAAACATGTAAGAGGTAAAGTCTCCATCTTTCTTTAAGGCTGCATAA
>CAUYRH010146800.1:0-10067 GCA_963574655.1 Perodicticus potto | reverse complement strand
CTGTCATTTAATCCTGCAATCCCATTACTAGGCATCTATCTAGAAGAAAAAAATCATGTTGTCATAAATACATTTGCACTAAACTGTTTATCACAGCTCAATTTATAATTGCCAAAATGTGGAAACAGCCTAAATGCCCACTAACCCAGGAATGGATTAATAAGCTGTGAACATGCATACCATGGAATTCTATTCAGCCATGATAAAAGATGGAGACTTTACACCTTCCTTACTTACCTGGCTAGAGGCAGAACACATTCTTAGCACAGCATCACAAGAATGGAAAAGCAAAAACCCAAGGTGCTCAACACTAATATGAAGGGAGTAGATGAGCTAAGACAAAGGTTGTGGTAGGGGAATGAGGGAGTGGGGAGAGAAGAGGGGGGAGGGGGAGTCACTGTGTATGGCACACCTCTTGGGGGCAGGACACAATTATAAGAAGGACTTTATCAAAATGCAATCAGTGTAACCTAATTCTTTGTACCCTCAAGGAATCACAATTTAAAAACAACTTTTCTTAAGAAAATAAAATAAAGATACACAGTCTTGCATAATAAATGCTGGAATGCTTAAATTCACCAAAGAGATAGAATATAATTCTAAATTTGCACATACTTATTTTTAAAAGCCTCAAATTTACACAAAGCAAAAACAGATAAATCAACAAACCATACTCCACGATGAGATATCTTAACATATTTCTCTCAATAATGACTAGGTCAAGAAAGAAAAAAAAAATCGATAAGAAATTGATCTGAATAGCACATTAAAAAGTTCGACTTGATAAACCTTCCTAGAATTTTGTACCCAACAATTAAAGGGAAAACATTCTTTTCAAGCACACATGAATATTAATAATTGATTGTACATTAAACCATAAGCTAAATCACAACAAATCTGAAGTAGTAATATCAAACAGAACACACTCTGAACATAATGCAATTAATTAAGAGTCAATAAAAGTACATAGATTTGGAAATTTAAAAAGAAAAGCACTTCTAAATAACTTACGTATTAAATAGGTAAAAATGGAAATAAAAATACGCAATAATGAATAATAAAAATATACCATTTCAAAACTCATGGGATACAGTAAAAGTAGCACTTAGAGGGAAATTTATACCAAAAACGTTCATATTAGAAAAGAGCAAAGAATTAATAAGCTAAGTGTCCAACTAAAGAAGTTAGAAAGAGAATAAGATAAAAACAAAGAGAAAGGAAAAAACAAAATGAAAATTCACAGCAGAAATAAATATTAAATAAAAAGAACAAAAAGGGCAAAGTTGGTTCTATGAAAACTCTACCTGTTGAATAAATGAACTGAATGAATTCAATCTCATTAGCAGTCCCCAACTTCACCCTTTCTCACACACGCGTTAAAAATACTGCATATCTTCAAGTCCTGTGGTTTCAAATAACTCTAGAAAAGATTTCCTGATTTGCTTCCCAGCCGTGCAGGAAGAGTATTGTGCCTTTTAACTCCTAAAACACATTTCTTCCCACTAGGAGAACATAGGTGGGCTTGTTCCAGGAACAGCTTATCTTGCCCTGCATGTACCTCCAAGCAGCAATGTCTCATAAAATTAATATTCTTTGGTTAAACTTCATCACTAACTCAAATTTCATCTGCTCTGAAACTTGTTGGATTTGGATGCATAATCCAAATGCAAAATAACTAAGGCAGTTTTCCTGTTCTGTTACGTGTCAACTTCTCTCTGGTCATTTCATTTTTTTTTTTTTATTATTTCATTATTAAATGTAATGCTTTTGCACTTCACTTCTAAATCAGTTCCTTTCCTGTAAGCACATCCTTAAAGAACTGCTGTAAACTCTTTGGCTGGTCTCCACCAAATTCAAGTTCTAGACTCATCCTGGGCAATACAAGTATAACCCTTCTAACAGGAAGTTTGCATGCCTTTTGGTCGTCTGTTCAAAACAAACTTTTAAGGCTCTAACTACCAAACAATAAGCCTCTCACCTTATCTATAAAGAAATTACATGCCTTAATACTGCCCACATAATGTTTTCTTTGGGTAACAATCCTTTACTGACCTCTCATCTTCTGAGGTCATATGGCACTGGATCACACTTTTCTCATTTTTTACTAATTCCCTTCTTCTTCAACTCCAAGTTTTCCTGATTTCTTAAAAACGCTAATAACTAACATTCCAACTATACTTTGGCTTTAACTTTTTTTTTCCCCCATCAAGGAGCTAGTAATATTTCACTATAATTAGTCCTCATGGAAATACATCCCAGAGAGAAGAGAATTAAGAGTATTTGACAGTTTCACCTCACAGAGGCATGTGCATGGTAGTACTTCAATGAGAAAGACAGCACAACATGCTACCAACGTACTCACTGATAGTATAACAGATTCATTAACTGGGCAGACTGAAAAACACAAAAATAAACAAGCTAAGACCTTGCTAATTAAATAGCAAGAAAATCTGTGTGTAAGAGCAGGCAACCTTTTTCAATTTAGATGTCCAATTTGGCTCTTTCCAGGAACACCTGGGAATGGTCTTTTTTTTTTTTTACAGCATACATTTACCTTCTCTGGATAAAATTACACTTTTTCTTTTAAAGGCCAGAGCTCCACTGGCCTTTAAACTCAATCTTAAAGCAGTGGGGAATAACAGATTAAAAAAAAAAAAAACTAGGAAGGTAACAAAGACAATCTGGGTCCTATTCCTGCCAATGAAACACCAAAATAATCGATACGGGTCACTTTAGCTGGATTTAAATTCCACTCTCTCTAGATTGCAGAATAATATTGACTTAATAATACAATAAGAAGGAACTTTATTTGATATGAGATTTTTCGAATACACCATATCTATTTAATCACATAACCACAAAAATAAAATTGTTATTCAAAATCATAAATACATAACTAAAAATAAGTATATTTAAAAGTAAACAGAAAACAAAATATGCCCATACACTCTTTTGCCCTTTGTTCCTTAGTAGATTAAAATTATTAGAAATGTATTAGAACGTAGAGATAAATCAAAAGAACTGAAAGATTAGAAAAGGAGGTAAGTATAATCTAGGATATAAAATATAATCTAAGCTCATTATTATAATACTATATCCTAGAACACCTAATGTCATTCAAACTAACCTCAATGATGTTCTCAAGAGACTCTCAACACTCAAAAGCCTATCTTTAGAGCAAACAGCAACTAGAATTGGCCCCACAAATATATATATATATTTTTTTCAAAATATTCTCATTTGGTCCAAATTACAGGTAGTACAAATAAAGACATTAGCAAGCCATTCAGAGGGACCCTGGCTGTAGACTTAATTTCTCTATGACCTATTTTACTTTCCTAAATTCTGTAGCCAGTTTAACTTTATCAACTGATACTTCCCCCATCAGGGATTATAAACTGCCAAAACCAGAGTTTGGTCTGACCAGCAAAGTACAGTGTGATATTACACATTTTATTTCTTGAATACCTTAAAATGGAATACAAATGGCAAATCAGCTCTTTTCTCTTCTGCTTGTCCACCGCTCTAGATTTATCTCACATGGTTAGGCTGCCTGCCTGGTCCCCCAAAAACATTTGATTTTGAAACCTCCATCCTGCAGAAACCCTGAGGTAAAACCAAACACAACTATTTGCAGGCCTCTGAGCCTGGGACGTTTATCTGTCTCTATACCCAAATATATAAGCCTACCCTTTATCCAACACCCAGCTTAAATTCCTCTGTTCAAGCCTGCCATGAGAAACTTAGCAGGGCTTAATTAAAGGGACTTCTCCACCCAGTTAATTCCCATTGCTTTCATTGGTGATTTCACTTTTCTAGCACATTTCAAATGATACGGTTTCTTTTCACTGCATGGACCAAATATATGAAGGGCAGGTTCTACATGACGTATGTTTTATTTACTCCTTAAGACCTATTTAAAAGCTTACATATAAAAAGTATTCGACAAATGTTTGCTAGTGATCATGTTAAGACCAAAAGTAAAGTAAAAAAAAAAAAAAAAAAGTACTAGATAAGAAAAACTAAAGATTGCACGAGGCAATGACCTCACCATTCAAAGCCTGTGCACTTCTCAAGGTGACTTGCTTGCTGGCGAGTCCCTCAAACCCTCATTTTACGAACCTTAACAGTTCACAGAAAAGATAACAATGCTTATACAAAATGAAAACGCTCTCATCATGCCAAAAAAAAAAAAAAAAAAAACATGATCACAAGGTTCATAAACTTGTCTGCACTTGTAAGGTAATTCATATTTTCATTTTGTTAGACCCCATATCCCTCCTTGGGAAATTGCACATCCAAAATAAATATGAGCAAAAAAATGGGTGTGTTGTGTGAAGGTCCCTTCTAGACATGACCTAGAAGTACATTTGCTAAATACTTTTTTACCTGCAGTAACAGGAAAGAGACTTGATCTAGTTTCTCTAGATGAGGTCGCCCCCTGGTGGGCACTTTCTGACGCACCTCTTTGGAAAGGTTCATCAAGATTGTGGGCTGTTTCTAAGACAACCTCCCAAAATTAATTTCTCTCATTCACTTACATATTATCTTAAATCTTTACAATATTGAGGAAGTACAACAATACCATTTAGTAATATTTCATATGTAATCTATCCTTATTCTTTCACTATTTCTTCAGATACAGACTTTTTGTTAAACTTAAGGATAGTTTTTTTTGACAAATGTATATTCGAAGCACTTAAAATAATAGATTTCAAACTTATCTTGAAAAACCATAGGATTATAATGTAATGAAGAATAATAAAATACATATATTTAAAAAAAAATACTCACAGATTAAAAGGATTAATTAATTTTCCATAATACTGCTTAATAAAGATCTATTAAATAAAAGGAAAAAAAAAAAAGAAAGAAAAACCATAGGATTTACTATTAAGAAAAATAGGATTAATGTTTTTCTCTTTCAAGATTAGTATTAGAATTGTAGATGTTTAAATTAGTAATGTTAATTGGGTTAAAGTATTATTTCTAGGGACTGTGATAAGGATACTAAAACAAAATACTCACGTTCCATGCACCTACACAAATATGATAAATAACCATTGACACTAATTTCAAAATAGAAAATATGTAGATAATTTAATTCAATAAAAGCATTTATTAAATACCTATCAGGTGAACAACAAAATGTGTTCTGATCTGGGTGGCATCTGATTTGGCCCTTGAAGACTTGGCTTAGAATTTCAGGAGGCAGAAATATTAATAATAGAATATAAGCATATTCTATTAATATTTATTCCATAAGGGAAAAGAGACATGAATTAAAATTGAGAATTGAGAATTTTCAGCATAATTCATGAAAAACTAAATACAGAAGTATATTTGGTTAGAAAAAATAATTTTTACTCCAGAAGGAAAAGTAGCTTGGGGCCAGATTTCAAGAGACTGTTCTTTTTTTTTTTTTTTTTTGAGTCAGAGCCTCAAGCTGTCACCCTGGATAGAGTGCTGTGGCATCACAGCAACCTCCAATTCCTGGGCTCAAGCGAGTCTCTTGCCTCCGCCTCCCAAGTAGCTGGGACTACAGGCGCCCAACACAACGCCCGGCCATTTTTTGGTTGCAGCCGTCATGGTTGTTTGGCGGGCCCCAGGCTGGATTCGAACCCGCCAGCTTAGGTGTACGTGGCTGGCGCCTTAGCCTGTTGAGCCACAGGCGCCGAGCCTCAAGAGACTGTTCTTAAAGTCAGGCTAAAATATTTAGGTTTTAAGCTACAGACAGTAAAGATTATAACAAAATTTCTCCCAGGAGAATTATAAGACCACATAGGTATTTCTAGGGAAATTTATCTCTGCATCATACACAGAATTAAAGAAGAATAGAGCACCTCTGTAAAAGCAGAGGAGCTAGTTGTAAAGATATTGCAATAATACAGCCATCAAAGAGTGAAAAGATAAGGATTCAAGGGTAGTAAATCTACCAAAAAGAAGAAAAAATAAGCAATGCACATTATTCACTTAACAAATGAGCACTTATGTGCCAAGCTGAGATTCTATGGTGAATAAAACAGATCTAATCCCTGTCCTCCTGGAACCTGCACTCTCCTGGGAGAGAAAGATGTCAAATAACACATTACTAACGACACAGAGACAATTAGGCACAATAGCTTAAAGTGAGACAGGAAGGAGGGAGAGACACAACATTCCTTGGATCTGGAATCATAGGTCTTAACACAGAATTATCCTGAAAAACAATCAGACTCTGAGTGAGAGGGCAAAAAACTGAAAAGACAGGCACACCCACTCCTGTAGGTCCTACATGCTCTATGAAGGTGCCTATACTGTACTTGTTAAGTGAAATTGAAGTGATCGAACCATGACAAAACCAACCCGCACTTTTAAATGACTCCCCGAATGCTGAGTGAAGAACTGTCTAGAAGGAGCGGCAGCAGCTGTGGGCAGACGGGTTAGAATGCTACTTCAGTCATCCAGGAGGGAATGATACAGCAGGATTTTAGACTTGCTGGCTTAGGGTACTATGAGTAATACAAGAGAAAAAAAAAGGGAAATAGGCAAGTAGAACAAGTTGAGACATTAAAAAAGAAGAGCAGAAATGTAAATTTAGATTCATTCATTCAAAGTTTCATTAAATAGTTGCTAATGTCTCAGGCGCTCTGCTAGTCACAGGAAACACAAAGAGCAAGGGGCCGGACCTGAAGAGATGGGCTGCATGGTGAAGATCTGACCTGTGAATAATGAAAATGTCCTGGAGCCAAATCCTGGAACAAGGAGAAAGAGCAACAACTCCAAGAGGAGTTCTAGTCCACTCAAAGGAAAGCTAAGTGGGTGATACTGGACATGAAGTTATTAATTCAATTCAATAATGCAATTCCCAATTCTTCAATGATTATTAAGTGGGTGCTTGTCTAAGCTCCCTGTGACATATTAGAAACAAAAAAGCAATGATCTCAAATGCTGCCCCAATAAGCTTACCCATCCCTGCAAATTTTGCTTTAGTATATTTAGAGCAGAGTCTATGAATCTGTAATTTAAGTCTCCAGATGAATCTAATGGTCAGCCAGCTTTAGCATCCACTACAATAAAAACCCCAATGAGAGCATCCAAGGAGATTAGACACACGCCACATTGACAATGAAAATGTAGGAAGCTGAAAAGGCCCAGGGTAATTAAATGGTTCATCATGCTGACTTTACTGCTGAGGAAACTAAAGCCCAAAGAGTTCCATATTTGTCCAAAGTCTCAGGGATAATTAAAGGCAGACCTAGATAGAATGCTTGGTCCACTATACACCATTTCTCACCCTACCCTACTGCCTCCACTTATGTAATCCCAGCCTCAGGTTTTGAATTTTAACTAGTCCATGTCATCTGACTATTTAACAGAATCTTCTAGGCTGACTAGAGAATAGGTGGCCTAAACTTACAGATAGTTTTCCTTCAACCTAATTAAGCACTGATTCTTCTGACCTTAAAAAATCCTTGTAACTGGTGTGTGTGTGTGTGTGTGTGTGTGTGCACAAATCTGTGTTTTCAGGTATTTTTACGCTGTTGGCCTTATTAGTTATACATTAGTTAAACATTATCATGTCTGCTTAGGTCATGATAAGTCAACTCAGGTCATTAGTGCGTGGTAGTGTCCTATAATAGCACAGAAAGACATATTTAACAGTTCTGACATAGAATCTAGTGTTCTTAACACTATAGCCTAGACAAGTTCCCAGATAGGAAGGCTGCTCTCCGTAATACCAATGATATTCCATTCATTGGAGGGATTTTAGGAAAGTTACATTATGATAATTTCTACACTATATACAAGATCAGCTGGGGCTATTCTAATAATACTCGAAGGAATGTTCTTTTTTATTATGCCACCATTGATTCTGTTAGGCAATAAAAATTAAAGGAGACTCTATAGAGCTGTTAAATAATCAAAATTTAGGGTCGGTGCCTGTAGCTCAGCACCTAGGATGCCAGCCACATACACCAGAGCAGGTGGGTTCAAATCCAGCCTGGGCCTGCCATACAACGACAACTACAACAAAAAAATAGCCAGGTGTTGTGGTGGGTGCCTGTAGTCCCAGTTACATGGGAGGCTGAGACATGAGAATCACTTAAATCCAGGAGTTGGAGGTCGCTGTGAGCTGTGATGCCATGGCACTCTACTCAGGGTAACAGCTTGAGGCTCTGTCTCAAAAATAAAAATAATAATCAAAACTGAGGGAGGATTTATAAGACTAAGAATATCTGATGTCAACATAGAAAAAAATATCTTGGAAAACAACAGGTTACTTCCATTACAAAAACAGCACTTGAGATTTGTTAACACTGATCTCTTGACTCAGTGTTATCTTACTTTATACAACTTTAAGACTCCACGTAGATTTAAGGTATAGCTTGGTATGAATTTACGGAAGACTTGGAAAGAAATTCAACTAAGTATTGAATTTCTTTATATGAGAACTTAGAAGCTTTTCCTGAAATAGGAAAAAAAAATACTGTACTTGTCCAGCCAACAATGGTTGACAGTTCTAAATTCAGATAATGATGAACTGACAAAAAGTAGTTGCAAACCATAAATATTTAAAGAATCCCATCAAGTTACACTGAAAATTTGCTGGTCATCAGACTCCATAACTGACACAAATGAATGAAGTGGTGGTGATCAAACAATACATTTAATTAAGTTATTAATTAAATAACTCTCTATTGATTTACATAAAAACTCTACAGGTTCATCCAGTAATCAAGATAGTCTTAGGTAAGGCAAATGTAATTTTTAATACCTTACCTACAATTCAAAGAAATAATTTCAAACAAAAGATAATCACCTAAGAGGATGCATTTTTAGTTTTACGAAAAGAATTAAATATGTAAAGTATATTTCTTTATATAAAAGTTAAAGAAGTTAACACAAGTTAAACCTCTCTTTACTCAAATATCCACATACTATCGTCTTGAGAAATACAACAAAATCCCAGATCAAGCAAAGAGAATTCCTAGAGAAGACTAATAATTTCTTTCCCTGCACACATAATGCACAGACATGTACACAAGTACAAATGGAACAATCTGAGGAAAACATGTTGTTTTCTGTGCATTTATTTTCTTTGATCTCAGCCCACCTCTCACCCAAGAAATACAGTGATTTAGTATGATACAGTTAAGCGTTTACATAATAATTTCAAGATGGTGGATAAAAGGGAAAAATGTTACCCACAATATACTTCAAAAGAATAGAATATATTTATATGAGGCGCACAAAGCAAGGCCCAACATTTCCTTTCTGAAACATGTGGCCAATTTGATGTCCCTATGTGGTGACTAAGGAACACAAACTTAAAAGTTGTAGCATCCCTTTAGAGTGGTTTTGAACACGCAACATTGGATAAGAGCACCAAAGGCAGTGCAAAGTTTTCTTTACTTGCTTAATAAATGAAAGATAGTCACACAATAGAAAAAGTCTGATTAACTTTCTTTTCATTATCCTGTATAAGTATTACTTTACCTAAAAACCAATGAAATTACTTGATAACTTAATTTACTTCATAAAAGTGGTAGGAGGGGGTAAAGAATTACTATGTACATTCAACTGTAAAATCTGCTACTAAAGAAAAAGAGATGGAAACTATTTCATATGCTTGTGAAAAATGAAGAGGAAAAATAAAAGGCTGGAAACATCAAAAATGTTGAGATCAAACAATACCCCCAACTTCTTTTAATACTCTAAGAGTCCTTACCAGTCATATCCAGGGCTAGCTGGCTGAAACTTGTGTTTATGAAACTAGAATATGGCCTTATAGTGCAAGGCCTGTTTCCCTGAAGCAGCTCCATATCGCTGGAGAAGAAGAGTGCTCCGGATCCTTTCAGGACTCTTGGTATTTTGCGCGAGACGCAAATAGAGGTGAGGGAAAATAAAGGAAAATCTCCGGGATCCCTGCAGGATTAATTTACTCAAAAGGAAATAATAAAAAATACTCAACATGCAAACGTCTTGTGAAGAAAACGAAGGAAAAACACAGAATATGCCAAAGGTGGAGGATGACCGTCCTTCAGAAGATGTGCCACAGGAGGCAGAAGGAAATCCTCAACCTC
>CAUYRH010146799.1:0-10000 GCA_963574655.1 Perodicticus potto | reverse complement strand
TAGGACATTCCTTCCCCCACCAGTAGTATCTGGAAGAGGACTATCAAAACTTCCCACTACAGAAAAGCCTGGGACCCACCTTGGAAGGTCCTTGGAAAATTTGTAGAGTTCAAGAGTTCCAGACCAATTGTCCCCGACAGCCCCCCACTCTCTGGCTGGGAGGTTCAGGAGGGCTCCAGCAACTAGAAGTTACAGGCTATTGGCAGCTCTAGTGTGGTTTGAGTGCCTCCGGAGCTCTGAGGAGTCAGAAATGTCCGTCCAGTAGGAGGTTTAGAGCCTGGGGATTGGTGCCTTTTACCTCACCTTGGCCGTCTTTCACCACCAGATTTTGGTCACTCCAGTCTCTGGTAGTCTATCTATCAGACTTTGTTAATCCAGTCTCTGTGTCCCTGTTCTGCCCCCAAAAAAACAAATGGGCAAATGCACCTGCTGATGTCAAAATGAAGTCATTGCCTCCTCCTCAAAGTTACCACAGTCTATCACCATCCAACAGGGGAGGCTTGTGTCTGTCTGCCTCAGGTGCTCAATGGTAGCTGAAGAAAGTTCTACCTGAGTTCGGTCCAAACCTGAGGATATCCAGGCAGCAAAAAGAATTTCTCCCTCTGCCACTGCACCTTTGTTGTTGCTGTTTTGTGGTATTGGAATCCCTAGAGTGAGGTATGGCTCCCTCTGGAAGGTCACAGAGATGGGGAGATGACGGTCCAAAGTTAGGCCGCAACAGGATCACTCTACCAATGCTGAAGTTGGGTAGAAGGTGTCTCCTCTTAGATTTGTGCACCTCAGTAGCTTCTGAGCCTCCACCCGCAGTGTGGGAACCCTAGCCTCTGTCTGCTGCTGAGATACTCTTTATCTTTGAGCCAGGACGGTCCCCTTTCCCTCTATGTCTTCCTGTACAGTTACTGGATACACAGGAGCAGCAAAGCAGTACAGCCACTGTCTATGCAACGCCCAGTCCTAGCTCATAAATGCAGACAATCTGGATTGTGGATGAGTTGGAGTTCTAGACTTCCAATCCGGAGTAGGGGGTGGACTGAAGGATCAAGGTGGTAAGGGAAACATTTACAACACCAATCCCATTGAGACCAAATGGGCTAATACACTCGCAAAAGGGCTACCAGACACACAAGCCCACAGAGGCACCCACAGTCAGAAACATCGACATACAGACAAAACATAACAAACAAACAAACAAACAACAACAGCAAAGAATAAAAAAAAAAGAATTCTCCAATAAAAATGCTACTTGTAAAATACTTGAGAAAAGAGAAAAAGAAAAGTCTCTAACAAATATGATGTAAGCACTCTTAGAAGGTATAAGAAGGGAAGAAGAGGAAGGGGAGAGAGAAAAAAGAAATTAAAACAGGAGAGGAAAAAGAAATGTACAATTGAAAATAGAAGATAATAAAAATAGCCTAAGGAAAGAAAGTGAAATAAAAAATTATTTATCAATGGCACCTCCAAGAAAAGGATATTCAAAAAACAAACAAACAAAAACAAAAACAAAGAAACCCACCAACCTCAAAAATATTGTTCTTGTATATATATAGAAATACAGGTCTTTATGTATGCAGTTGATGTCAACTTAAGTGGAATAAATTTATAATGCAATATACTTTGTGGACACCAGGTGGCGCTGTGACTAGTTCCCAGGCTTATATGTGATTCACCATATATTGTTACATTGGTTACCACTCTATCTGGCCAGTCACCATTTTTGGAGTTTCTCCACCAGTTTCCATTGGAAAAGGTGCTTTATTTTGGGTATTCAGCTCCAAACGACATTCCTATCCGACTTCCAACTTTGGTGCAAGAATCCACTCATCCCAAATCTCTCTGCTCTGCCCTCCCGCTCTCTTGCAATCTGGCAACTGGAATCAGCTGTGAGAGAGGAGCTCGCAGCGGCCCCGGGAAAGGGGCTTGCGAGGGCTGGAGGGGAGGGAGCTCCCGCAGGGCTGTTGCTGCTACTTTGAACTGCCACTTTTTCTCCAGCTGAAGTGCGCAGGGGCCCTCTTCACCAATTTCCACAGCTCAAAGTGTCTTTTCCACACCCCGGAATCCCGCACCCCCTGCACAGTCAGACCTCACCAGGATTCCCCACCTGAGATAGCACTGACGGATCAACTACTCTCAATGATCTGGGGAAAAGGCGCTCGCCATTTCGGACATTCCGATATGTGTGTTTCCCAGCAGGGTCCCCACCCTTCGGCTCTTGCTTGGGCTGCCCAGCTCTCCATGAATCCTAGCAGCACCTCTTTCTGGTCGTCAAACTCTGAGATCCACGCTTCAGTGGAATTTTCTCCAATTAGGTTTTGTGAGTTGCGACCTGCTGTCCTCCCTGTTGGGGGGGGGGCGGCTGCCCCTCCACCAGGCAGGGGGAAAAGGTTTACAGCAGTTTCCCGGTTATGAACTATATTTCAAACACAACAATCCACCAAATCACTGTGCATCTCCAGCTGTCCATCCACTCCAATAATTCACATGGGGAAAGATCCAGAGTTCCCTCCCTCTCACCTGATGACCTGGGAGAGATGGGCTACAGGACCATCTCCACTGCCATCTTGCTCCACCTCCAGATTTACGTACTTTGAACAAGCCTTGAGATTCTGGGATAAAGCCCACTTGGTCATGGTGTATAATTTGTTTGATGTGTTGTTGGATTCTGTTTGTTAGGATCTTATTGAATATTTTTGCATCAATATTCATTAGAGATATTGGTCTATAATTTTCTTTTCTTATTGTGTCTTTTCCTGGTTAGGGATCAAGGTGATGTTTGCTTCATAGAATGTGTTGGGTAGTATTCCTTCTTTTTCTATATTTTAGAAAAAGTTGAGTAATATAGGTACCCTCTTTAAAGGGTTGGTAGAATTCTGATGTGAGGTTTGGTCCCAGGCTTTTCTTTTTAGGGAGATTTTGTGTAGTGGCAATTAAAGCAGTATCAGAAATATACTACTGGGACCTGATCAAACTAAAAAGCTTCTGCCTATCCAAGAACACAGTAAGTATAGCAGGCAGACAGCCCTCAGAATGGGAGAAAATATTAGCAGGTTATGCCTCTGACAAAGGCTTAATAACAGAATACACAGAGAATTTAAATGTATTAGCAAGAAAAGAACAAGTGATCCCATCTCAGGGTGGGCAAAAGACATGAAGAGAAACCTCCAAAGAAGAAAGGCGCATGGCCTACAGATACATGAAAAAATGCTCATCATCCTTAATCATCAGAGAAATGCAAATCAAAACTACTTTGAGATATCATCTAACTCCATAAGATTAGCCCATATAACAAAATCCCAAAACCAGAGGTGCTGGCGTGGATGTTGAGAAAAGGGAATACTTCTACACTGCTGGTGGGAATGCAAACTAATACATTCCTTTTTGAAGAATGTTTGGAGAATACTTAGAGATCTAAAAATAGAACTGCCATTTGATCCTATAATTCCTTTACTAGGTATATACCCAGAAGATCAAAAACCAAATTATAACAAAAATGTCTGTATCAGAATGTTTATTGCAGCCCAATTCATAAGTCATGGAAGAAGCCCAAGTGCCCATTGATCCACGAATGGTTTAATAAATTGTGGTACATGTATACCATGGAATATTGTGCAGCCTTAAAGAAAGATGGAGACTTTGTCTCTTTCATGTTTACATGGATGGAACTGGAACATATTCTTCTTAGCAAAGTATCTCAAGAATGGAAGAAAAAGTATCCAATGTACTCAGCCCTACTATGAAGCTAATTTATAGCTTTCATATGACGGGTATAACCCAACTGTAGCACAAGAATATGGGGAAAGGGGCAAGGGAGAGGAGGGGAGAGGTGAGGTTGGGGTGAAGGGAGGTTAATTGGTGGGTCCACACCTACGGTGCATCTTAGAAGGGTACAGGTGAACCTTACTAAATGCAGAATACAAATGTCATCATATAATAACTGAGAAAATGCCAGGAAGGCTATGGTAATTAGTTTGATGAAAATAGTTCAGATTGTATATGAAACCAGCACATTGTACCCCTTGATTGCACTATTGTACACAACTATGATTTAATAATAAAGACATTAATTTGAAAAGAAAAATAAAATAACTACAACATCAATTCATACAATTTACTCTGTAACAGTGAAATGTTGAACTCCTATCAGCTATCACAATATTGAGCTACAGTGCTGGGGTATAAATTTAGAGGGTGCAACAGACACCTTGCTCACAGAAGCTGCATCAGCTATATAATGGGCAACTGGAATGGATTTTTTAAGGCACCTCAAAGCTCTTCACTCAGCTTACACAGTCTAGCACCACAGATATTCAAGGCCAACAATTATATAAAAGTCATGAAAACACTGTGCCTGCAAAAGATAGTAATGGTCCAAGGAGCTAATGATAGGGTTGATAGCTATATAGGTGCTCACAGTTCAGGGAAGAAGATTTATTACACAAAGATGAGAATAGTTTTAAAAGAAAAAGTTTATTTTACTCCTAAAAAGTGAAAAAGGCATGACATAAAAGAAATAAAGAAGTGCGGGCAGCTGAGGAAAAGTGGCTCAGGCTTTAAAGATTAAAAACGTCTTTTTTTTCTTTCTTTGCTCTAGATGGATATCAGGGGAAGCTGCAAGATGCCAAGAAGTTTGTTTTCCTTCCTTTCTTTCTTCTTTTTTTTTTTTCCTTTCTCCTGGAGACCAATTTGCCCTTAGAATCTGATCTGGCAGGAGTTGAGGCCGAGAGCTTGTACCCCTTCCTGTCAGCTTAGGGCTCTTCAAGTATGTGAAGTAAACTTTTAGAGACATGAGGTAAACTTAAAGACAATGAGTTGGGCCCCAAGTATTTGACCTAACAAAACAAAAGGAAAGTTGTGCTGTGAGTTTTCTCCTCAGAGGAGCAATTATTATTCCCCTTATTTATTGTTTGATAGTTTGTTTTTTCCCTATTAGAAAGTTAATTGGCAAAGGGGCCCTTTCAACTAGTAAATTGGGACACCAAATTGAGTTTCCATTTCAAATCAGAGAGGGCTACATTTAAAAAAAAAGTTGATCTGAAATTTTATCAATAAAAATAATACGAAGCCTACATTTTGATCATTGCTTATGTATTGCAACTCCTACTGTGCTTTCACTTCTCTGAGAGTGGGAGAACACACAAGAGTTATAATAATGGAGAAACCAAAACCACATTGTGTGTCTTTCTTACATGTGCGTGCTCTCTCTCCCTTGGTCCCTCTCTTCCTCCTTCCCTCGCTTGTTCTTTAACAACAACAACAACAAAAAGGATCAGATTTAGAAGGCAAAGCATTTAGTATTATGACTAAAATTGGGGAAAGATTTTACTCAATACAAATACTCTTACCTATAAAATCAAGTCAATCGTTTCCACATTCCATATTTTTGTGACCATTGAGAATGAAAACATGCAAGATACCTGACATGGAATTATACACAATCATTACATTGATAATTTGATATAAAACAACCTTTGTTATTATACCAAACATAACTCATTGAAGTCGCCATCACCAACCACCAGATTTCTAATTACCATTCATTTATTCACCCACATAACAATACCTATTAGGTGACAGGCATTGTGCTAAGAAAATATAAACACAGTCATAACTCACACACACAAAAAACCATTCATTAATGACTGGCACAGATATGAACAAAGATGACTGTCATTTTCTAGCGCTATAAGCAATTGGTAACACTATTTAAAGGTTTTCTTTAGCTTTTTAAGTCAAGTCCAGTCACATCATAGATCAGTGTTTTCCAATATTTTTTATCTCTTGGCACACTAGAGCCCAGAGTTAAACTTAAATTATGTTGATCAAAAAAAAGGAAAAAAAAAAAAGATAAGAACATACTTACTGTGCTTTAAACATCTTTCAAAAATTGCTTAAGTCATTACCTTTACAAATTTCTGCAACACACCAAAGATCCTCTCATAACACACTGGTGTCCAACAGTACCCCAGTTGAAAATCACTGTTGTACATTGTATTCATAAGAATAGTTAAGATATAAAGATGTTTATTTAAGAGCTTAAAAATCAAAGAGATCTACATCCATGTCCTATTCTTTCCTTGCTCTCTAGTCACTAAGTTCTAGGCTTCGAGTTGGTTGTCTAACAACTTTTTCATTACTTCTTCGTCTGTATTATAAAGTATAATGGCCTTTATTGACTCATTGTGAGAACTTAATAGCACTAGAATAGCGTGCGCTATGTTTAAATTGTTGCATGTGGTAGCTGTTATTATAAAATCATTGATGTACATATCCAACAGATATTTACCAAGTGTATTTTGTGTTGGGATTCCTTAGGTTATAGAATCTAGTGGGATAAATAATATAATCATGGGATTTAAACTTATGTAACTTTATTTCTTGGAAGAAAACAAAAGCAAATAACAAGACTTTAAGGGATCATATAATCTAGACATTTTATTTTACAGATAATAAAACAGAGGCTCAGGGAATACACGTAACATAAATTGCTAAAAACGATTGAAAGTTACTATGCACATCCTTTGTACTTCCTTAAGTATTTTAAATGCTTTCATTCACTTAATTCTTATCATAAGTTTACAGCATATTTATAGCATTTTCAAGCCTAAGGTCATATAGCTAAAAAGTAACAGAGAAAGAATTTTATTTGGGCAGTCTGGCTCCAAAACAGCCATTCTGTCTTTTTATGAAGATGATTTGTCTAAGGACAGTTATCTAAAGAGTTATGATAAGTGAAGAGTTAGAGATAAGTGTGCAGGATGCAGAACAGAAGGTAGACACCACATTATATCCACTCCGCTTTGTACTTTAGTTTCTCTTACAGACCACGTAATTTCAATTTCGGTCTCTACTAGGAGTCATTAGGTTTGGGGGTTTGTTTTGTTTTGAATAACTCACCATTCAGAAAGGCGAAATAAGTTTTTTCATTAATAAACAAGCATAAAATAAAAATATAACTTAATTATTTTAAATTCGAAGAGTCCAGTCTTTTAAAACAAGAGTAGAAATTACCTGAACCCAGTTTTTTCTGCAATAATCTACTCAAAATACATAAACATGTTATCATTTCCTAAAATTACATTGTGTCTCGCATGCTTCTAGGATTCCTGGAACAAAAAGAAATTTTATTTTTATTGCCATTAAAGTAAGTTGCCTTACTTGTCTACTAGTCATTGGGGAATTATTGTCTCCAAAGTCCTCCTATGAGAAGAAATGATTAAAATTGTTCTTGTTCTGAAAATAAGTATTTAATATTACATAGGTGTGTTAGTCAGTATGCATTATGAAATGCTACAGTGACAAAAATCCCCAAATTTCACTGGTTTAACTCATTAAAAATGTATTTATTTCTCACAACTGACCCTCACAGGGGGCTAGTGTTCTGTTCCACTCAGATCTAAGCTGATAAAGGTTCCATTATCGTGCAGTTGCTCCATCTAGAAAAGGGCCTCACTGGTCACTAAAACAGAGAAAGAAAGAAGTGGAGGGTCACCTACTGGATCTTTTGTACTTTTGCCTACATATGAAACATAGATTCTGTGCTTAGTTCACGGGTCAAAACTCACTGTTCCCTGCATAATTGCAATAGTGTGGGGAAGCATAATACTACTCTAGAAATGCAGAAGGAAAACGAGCAAAATTAGCATAGTCACTAGATGTTTCTAACACAGTGCTTCTGTACATTCCTCTTGCTATGCAGATAGGGATATAAAATGACTAACTGCTATTAAATGTTCCAATGCACTGCAGCTACTACCACTATTATTATTATTATTTTTTTTTTTGTAGAGATGGAGTCTCACTTTATTGCCCTCGGTAGAGTGCCATGGCGTCACACAGCTCACAGCAACTTCCAACTCCTGGGCTTAGGTGATTCTCTTGCCTCAGCCTCCCCAGTAGTTGGGATTACAGGTGCCCACCACAACACCCAGCTATTTTTCTGCTTTTTTGCAGTTTGCTGAGGCTGGGTTTGAACCCGCCACCTTTGGTATATGGGGCCGGCGCCCTACTCGCTGAACCACAGGTGCCGCCCCCTACCACTATTATTATTATCGCTGCTATTCTACTAATATGCCACACTGTGAGCATATTCTATTTTGCTAGACTATGTTACAACTTTTATATAAAATCTAACTCCACAAAACAAGGCTGTCAGCTAAGTATTAGTATTTCTAGTTCTCAAACAAGAAATCTGAAGTTAAGAAACTTTAACATCTTGTTTAAGATCCCACAGATACAACATGATGGATAATTTGTTCACACGTAATTCATTCATACTTCATTTTTACTTGCTATTTTCACTATGAAATATCACCACCTTTCTCTAAATTTAAGAGAAATTAAGTTAAATTTTGTGGGAATTCAAATCAAAGTAAATTAAATAAAACTTCCATGTGATAAGAAGGAGCATGAATCATCTCTCTCCCTTAAGCAGCTTACTACTTAATTAGATAATTGAGACTTTATATAAAGTTTGCTTAAATATTTTTGGCATTTTTTTCCATTGATGACAACCCCATTACTACTACTTTAAAGGCCTACTGTCCAATCAAAGTGACAGAGCCAATATATTTATCTTCTTAGATGTGTATTCAAACACTAAAAGGTAGGTATTTTAATCCCAATGCTATGAACAAGAAATTTGAATAAAGTGACTTAAACTAGACTAGAAGGTATAAATGGAAGATCTCAGATATAAATTTATATATTTTTGGCACATGACTCATATGGTTTGAACTACACACTAGACTACTCTGATCTCCTCAACTTCTAAATAATCTAGGCTCAACTAAAAATGACCTATCCCATGAAGGACTATAAACACCCCTAGTTAGAAGTAAACATCTTCTCTTCTTCATCTTGAAAAAGTGATGAGTAAAAGCCACCATTTAGCAGTTATTTCAGTCTGTTGTAACTGTCTGTGTATATCGGTATCTTACAGACAGAAAACAGACTGTGAAGTAAGCCTTGGATATGCAGGTGGCTGTTGTTAGTTTCAAAATGTGGTGGCGACAAGACGTACCTGTGTCCTAAACCAGGCACAAAGAATGCCAGCCTCAGAGTAAATAGACCACTCCAGACTTTGGCAGCAGGTAACCGTCAATCTTCTTATACAGTTCTTACCTTTTTGAATTCGCTCAGATCTGGTCATAAATGAAAGTCAGGGACTTAAGGAGTAAGCAGGGTATAAATGTCTTAATACAATAATTAAGTAAATGAGGTGAAAGCTATATTAACTAGTTTGATGTAAGCATTCCAAATTGTATATAAAATCAGCACATTGTACCCAACACATGCATTATTGTATACATGATCTATGCATATATGACTTAATTTTAAAAAATGTAAAGCATCAGCAGAACACAAAAATGTCCATTTATTTAAAAAGTATTTACTGTGCATCTGCTCCATGTAGGAGCTGTCCTAGGATCTGTGGCTTTATAGAGCTTATATTAAGAGAGATCAGGTAATAAACCAGAAGGCAAATGATCAAAACAAATAAAATTTGTAGTAGGTTTAAAGTACTGCTTTGAGGGTGGTGCCTGTGGCTCAGTGAGTAGGGCGCCGGCCCCATATACTGAAGGCGGCAGGTTCAAACCCAGCCTTGGCCAAACTGCAAAAAACAGAAAAATAGCCAGGCATTGTGGTGGGCGCCTGTAGTCCCAGCTCCTCGGGAGGCTGAGGCAAGAGAATCGCCTAAGCCCAGGAGTTGGAGGTTGCTGTGAGATGTGTGACGCCACGGCACTCTACAGAGGGTGATAAAGTGAGACTCTGTCTCTACAAAAAAAAAATATAATAAAATAAAGTACTGCTTTGAGGAGAAACTTGCAACAGTTACAAAAGTGTGGGGTTAGAAATCCCCACATGTATGTCTCATTCGAGTAAGCCACTAATGGGTTACATTGGCTTTTACCTTCACAGAAAAAGCAATAGATTTGGGCAGCCCTGAGGCAAACACAAAGACTGTTTTCTGGTCATCCGGGAACAGATACTTTGAAGCTTTTGC
>CAUYRH010146798.1:0-36282 GCA_963574655.1 Perodicticus potto | reverse complement strand
CAAGAGTTTGAGGTTGCTGTGAGCTTTGACACCACGGCACTATACCAAGGGCACCATAGAGAGACTCTGTCTCAAAAAAAAAAAAATAGGAAGAATGATTCTATCTTAAAAAGTTTTATAAATTAAAAGTACTGTGCTACTATCTTTATTGACTTAAAAGAGTTACCAAGATGAAGATCATGAATAAAACCCTTCACTATCCTTTGCTCATTTGGGGACTTGGATTCTGCATTTTCCCTTTTCTCCAAGGTTACGTGACTTATCCTTTTGTCTTAGCCAATCTTGAATCCAGGTTTTTATGAGAGTGCCCAGTGCAGACTATAGTATACCTTTTATTGTGTGCATTTATTCCATATTTATATTTTCCCTTTGTATTTCCCCCTGATATTGTCATCTAGATCTGACTATGGATGATACTCTCAAACGTGTGGTTATAGAGTTAACCCCTGTGTACCATAACAGTGTAATAAAGTGGAGCATGCGTTGATTTGATAGAATTATTAATGCTCTATTGTTTATCTAACAGTATAGTGCACTGATTAAGAGCTGGGGCTCTAGACAAGAGTTGCCTGAGTATGAATCCTGCTGTGCTACTTACTAGCTGCTAAACACTTTGCTTAAGGTCATTTAGTCAAATACATAATTAGAACATGGTGAGCCACTTGCTATAATAGAGGAACATACATAGAAAGCACAATAAGAACTAATTCTAATTGAATACTTGTAGAACAAAGAGTATGCTAGGTATTATGCTGCAAGCTTCATATATACCTTTGCATGGAATGATTCATGGCAGAACTTGTGTAGTTGCATACTTTGCATGTATACTCTTGCACTTGGAAGGAGTATAACAGACCTGGAAGATGGGCCTTATTTTCCAAGGCTGACCTCTTTGTCCATTAGATTTCTTACTTTTATAAGGATAAGAATGATAGATATCTCTTAAGAGTTGAGTTAATTCATTTACTATTAGCTTATCTTGTAGAGAGCTCTCTATCAATTTTAACTCTTACTTGATCAATCAAGAAATGATTCAAAATAAAAGTTGGTACTCTCTGAGACAGAATGATAAGGTACAAAAGGATAGGAAAAAAATAAATCTAGCAGAGAAAAAAACAGAACAATTTTTCCAGCTGGTTTATTAGATTAAAGTAGAGCAAGCTGACTAGCTGTAAAAATTGTGCTGTGTATCTATGACCACAAGTACAGAAATAGCACTGGGTTTTAGATCCAAACATCCTTGATAATTTATTGAAAAAATCTTATAAAATGAATACTTTAAGCAATTAAATGTTCACTGATTAAATCACAGAAACTAAACTTTAATGAAAGAAAATCAGCTTAACTCTTAAGTGTACCAATCTAATGGAATTCGAGTCAGAAAATGCTAAATTTAAATTCTAGGAAACTGAAAAATAAGCAAATGAAATTGCTTGTAAATATCAATTGGTTGTCATTTTGATTTCTCAACCAGTTTTATATATGTAAATAACATGCATTTGCATAAAGAGAATATTAGATGAAAATACAACCTTATCAAGAAAAACTACAGGAAAATAATCTGTAGAGAGAAAAAGGGAGAGTCCTCATTAAATCAGATGGAGCTGAAAACATGAGGGCCCTGAGTTCTCAGAGATGGTATTCCTATTCCTATTCTAATTAAATATTAGAAGAATATTTAAATTTCCCTCTCCTAAACATTCAAATGATCCTTAACAAATCTGAATTGTCACACTGATTTGTTTTCCCATGCTGAAGCATGGTCTGGTGTGGGTTGTGTTTAAAGTGGCCTTTTTCTTGTACAATAGCATATTAAGTCAAAAATACCAAATCATTCAACTTTCACTCTTCTTCCAAGTAAGTATTCAATAGCTATTTGACAAATGAATATACTGGTAACTTTCATTTCTTTATCCCATGGGATATCCATTCACAGAGGAAATTTCAGAGAATTTGAAACTATAGTTTGGGTTAATTTCCCTATTTGAAATTATTTTCACCATGTGACTGAATTTCTGTTTCTTTTGGTGTTGGAGCTGTTTCTCTAAAACAGACAGTCAATTTGAGGGAAGAAAAAACCCCTAGAATTTTGGAACTAAATGGCTGGTTTTGAGTTGGAGACCACATAAATAAGGAGATAGTTCTATCAGATTGTACTACAAAGTACTAAAAGATAAGAAAGGATCCAGCAAACTCATTAATGGGGAATTTATATATGTACCATTCAAGTAACAACTAGGAACCAATAAAAACTAGAGACAGTTGGTTGATATTTATTTTACCTCCTCCCTCCCCAGCTTCCACAGCCATATATGGGGAACTGGAGGAGCTGGTGGTAGAGAGAAGGTTGGTTGTATGAGTGTGTGTGTATGTGTGTATGTAACACAAACTGGATCAGAGGTGGGGTAATCAGGGATTCTCTTTTGCAAAGGTTTAACTCTCAACATGTGTCTGTGAGGGGACATTTGACACTCAAGGAGAAAGACCAAGTTGCTGGAATCTTATTTTTTGTCTCTGTTTTTATACTCTTTTGCAAGTCCATTAATCTGGAAGAGAACTAGACTGACTGTACAGTCTAGTGAGTTATTCTTTTGGAAGCTGAAAAGCTTTCATAGCCAAAGGAAAGGAGGTCCATGCCTTCCCATCTTCTCCGGGACAGGGGGGAGTCCCGCACCATTGTGAGATGCAGGTTGGGATCTAGTACTGAAAGGCACCCATCCCACAGAGAAGCTGGTAGGGAGGGAGGAGGTTAGAGCAGTAAGAACAGGCCCTGACTGCACCTGGGGGACAGAAGGAAAAGGCAGGGATTCCGGAGAACCCCCGAGGTCCTTGTAAACACCTCCATGCTAGACTTGCTGTGGGTTCTTCTTCATCCCCACGTATGATTCTCAGGAAACACTCCTGTGTGACATCTCTTCCTCTTCTGTAAAGTTTCTGGATTGCCTCCCACATTCATTTCAAGATAACACACATGTTTTGGTATGAAAAAAAATTTGAAGATGTCACTTGTCAAAAGTCACCTTCTCCATGAGACCTTCTCTGGACATCTTAATTGTACCTGTTCCTTGCCAACATTCCTTATCCAACTCCTCTGATACATTTTCTCCACAGCACTCATCACCATCTAAATTTCTTTTTTATGTTTTACTTATTGATCTATTTCCCCAAATAGAAAGAAATCTCCCTGAGGGGAAGACTTTTACCTTTCTTTTTTTATTACTGTGAATCACCTCGGTGTCTAGAAAAATGTGGCTAGTGGTCATTCAATGAATATTTAAAGAATGTTGATGCAGACGACAAATGAAGGTTCCCTTCTGCCTATGCACAAAGCATCCAGGTGAGTCCTATCCCCACATAAATAGCTCCTTCTGGAAGGCTAGTTCCAGATGTCCAATCCAATTATGACAGTTGTGTCTTTCACAGGCACAGTCCTTGCCCAGCGTAGGAGAGTGTAGCACCTGATTGTTTCCCTTAGCAAATTCTACCTTTTGTGCTCCCTTGGTCTTTCAGGATCTTCCCAGCTGCCCAAATACCTGTGTTACTTGTTGAAGGTGATACATTAGTACAATCCTTTTGGGTTTTTCTAGTTCCCCCTTCATTGTTCTCAGTCAGGGATGCCAATCCCAGAGCAATAAATGGTCTCCTTTTTGCTGACTTCCCTGGCTCTTGTTCTGGTGCCTTTTCCAAAGTCACCTTCCTCATCATTTCTTCATCCTCTGCATTGAAGCTATCCTTCTCTCGCAGAGCTAACCGACAGTTCTCTGATTCTGATTTTGGGAAACAAAACAACTCCAAACCAGGAACTGCTCTGAGAAGGACATGCACTTGGATCCTCTAAGGTTCTCCTCCTATTCTGGTATCCTTGGGAACTGAGAAAACAAGAAGTCAAAACCTGCCAAGGATACTAACAGCTCCTTCTTTGCTGGTGAATTTGTGCAATCAAAGGCTTCTCCTCTTGTCATGTCCTTTTGGCTCTGCCTCTGAGCCTTCTATCGCTCTGCTTTCCATTGCAGACCTAGTGCTTAGAAGCATTTCTGTTCTGTGCTTGATCCTTTGTCTTTTTGCTTTGGCCTGTTTGGTGCAGGTGGAAGACTTTGAGGCCTCTTTGGTCACAGCCTTATGCTAGTCCTGCTCATTCTTCTCCTAGATGCTGCTACTCCTGGAGTGGGGGACGTTGAACCTACAAAGTTCCTGTTTCAGTCTTCATCATCTATTGGGGATCCCTGGTATCACCCAGGGTGGAGCTGGAAGAGGAATAGGCAAAGAGAAGCCTAACACCCTAATCCATGTGGGTAGTGCACCAGATTTGCTGATTACAGAAACACGGTTGACCCCAAGATTCAGATACTCTACAGACTCATGATCTATATCCACTCCATGCCTTACCTGTGACTCACTTTCAGTAGCTGAGAAATCTTCCCCACTTGAATCAGACCAAGACTACGGGACCTTCTCCCAAGAGCATATGTACATTATCTAAGGAACTCTGCATTTTCTGGCTCAGTCTAGCATTAGACTCCCCTCTACAGACTTCCCTGGGGCCTGGAGAAGCAGAGGGGTTCTCTAGGGCCATATATGTCTGTGGAATAAGATGCTACACACAGCTATACTCTCCCCACATGGGCTTTTCACCTTGGAGCACATGACATATACCACATATTCAGTATCAGTAGCAGCCTTGAAAGTAAGAAGGAATGTTTACATTATTCACTCCAACAGTAGCTCCAGGTCAGGCTGGGGCAAGAAGAAAATGGGCAAGTGGTGCTCATGTAACATTTGCCTACTTGGAAATATTGCTGTTATCTGGGCTGTGATATCAACAATTCCTCATGTTTGTATACAGAAAAAGTCTCTCGCACATTTATTAATTAAATTTAAAAATTTTTGTGAGCGAACACTTGTAGGGCACCTATTAGGTACATATTTGGGCAAGAGTTGGGCTCTCCGAAGCTGATAATGAATAAGACCTCTTTCTTGCTTTCCAAAGAGCTTGCTGTCTCATGGGAAAATAGAGAACTACAGAAATCATACAAAAGGGTTAAAAGGGGGGGGATATCAAACAATAGAGGAATGAGAATGAAAGTAACTGGCATAAAATTTCTAATTTTGAGCTTTAGTGTTACAGTACATGTAGCTCTTATTTCTTTTTCAAAAGAAAGAATAAAGATTTTGCGATTTTTAAAAATAAGACTATTAAGCTAAACTACTTCAAACAACTTAGAGAAATTTGGTTATTCATGAGAATAACACCTTTTCTAAAGGAAATAAAGTTAATTTTCTACTCTTCTGCAAAAGAGGTCATTAATTATACATTTTAGATTTCATCAATTTCAGTGAGATGAGACTAACATTTTAACTAGATGTCAAGGAATAAGATAGTGAGTTAAATAGACTGGATGACAATAAATGGTTATTAAAAACATAATTTTGTTACTCTCAAATTTTCTCACTTGGGTGTCTAATTGCAGGCCTAAGTTTCACATTTAGGCAGTCGAGTCAATGTATAGCACCTTGTAAGCTTTAAACAAAAGCTTTTAAAACATTGAGTCATTTCCAGATTAAGGACAGATGGATGGTTTATTTTTCTTGTTGTTTTTTTCTTTTCTTTCTTTCTTTTTTTTTTTGTTTTGAGCACTTAAAAAAATAATAAAAAAAACCAAACCTAAGAAAAACACTGGCATCCACAGTAGTAACCATCTATCTGCAAATCAGTCAACATACTTCTTGTTCTGCTCCTACTGGGAACTTACTTTTTTTGATATAGAAACTTGTCTTGAAAAAGTTTAATACATGTGAGCCTGTGTTTTGGTGATTCTCATTGCCAACAGATATAGAAAAAGAAAGAATGAAAAACTAAGAGCATTAGCTGTTTGACATGTTTTAAGTTTTTCAGGTTGCTCTTCCGTGTTCATCTTCTACCATTTTTCAAAAATTTCCCTCTGTTTGGACAACCCCCTATGAGGAAAAACAGGAGAAGTCACACAACAGTCTCCCTGCTGCTCCATGGGGTAGCCAAAGCCGTCTTTCATTTTTCACATCATCTTCTGCCTGCTTGGCCCAGATTCACAAATGGAGTGACTTTTGTTTTTCAATTTTTTTTCCTTTAGGAATCTCACAAAAAGTATTAATCAAACTGAGTTGCTTTTTTTAAATGTGGGAAACAGTCACTTTCTGATGTAGATTTAAGAGAATGGTTCTCTAGAATATAGTTTGGGGATTAAAAAGTTTCTTTAATCCCTTGAATTCATACATATGGAATGAACTTTGAACTGGTGAGACAAGTGCGTGATAAAAGAGTGATACGAGTGGCTTGCGTCTCTCGGCCCCTGCTTTCTTGTCCTCCTGTCTATCCCATAAGTTCAGTTTAGCAAGGAAGACCCAGAAGACGCATGGGAAAACTGTACTGCAAAAATTAAGATGGTAAATCAGACCAATTTTTTTTTCTTTATTCTGCTTCTGTATAACTGTTCCTATATATCTTCCTGTAGTTTTTATGTCAAAATTTTTATATTTGTCTGGTCTCTGTTACATGTGTTCTGTTCCTGTCAGATAGTGAGTTCTTCAAGAGGGATGGCTACTATCTTCTGTATCCTGTTTCCCCATGCAGAATCCATTCCAGTCCTCCACACATAGTCCCTGTTTAATAGATAATTGTTAACAGACTGACCTTTTTCCTCCTAGTTACTGATTGAAGTTGGTTCTTGTTCTGTTTTTGTTTTTCTTTCTTTCTTTTTTTCCTGCTCATGTTGTTCTGTGCAAAATCAGTGGCCTTAATCTCCAAAGTGGTATGTAAGGAAAAGAGATCACTAGAGTTGACACAAATTTGAAATAGCAGAGAAATGGGACACCTAGACTGAAGTCAACAATGTGGAGACTTCATGAGTAAAAGAAGCCTCTGTTTTGTAAGTGTCCACTTGCTATTAGTGATAGTCACTTATCTATTTATTTATTTGTTTGTTTCTGACTTATTACGGGCTTGATTTTCTCTCAAGAGGCTTTGAAAGATCTCTAAGCACAGTCGTCATTTGTAGATGATTATTTATACTTTTTCCCTTTCTTTTCAATGTAAGATACAGGCACCAAACCATAGGATTCATGGTAAATGTGGCTGAAGTTGAAGAGATAAATTTCCAGTGCATGAAGGGCCAAGAAAGTACCCTTTTGTGTTCTTTAAGAAGAAGCAATTACAATTTTGTGGATTTTGGAGAGCTTCCCTTCTTTTCCTTTTCATTCTGTCATCATTTTTGCTTTATTAGAAAACAAGTACCCATCTGTTTTTTATATGAAAAGAAAATGTTTCTTAATTGTATTTATATGCAAGCCAATAATTCCAAGCAACATGATTAGTCTGAGATAATAAATAAATGATTTCAAAAAAGTACTTATAAAAGCTGCTACCCTTCAAGTATTCCATTTTTCTTTTATCTTCAAGTTTCTTGGGTAAAATCCTTCTTGATTTCCCAACTGCTATTAACTTTTATTGCAATTATTATTGAAAAAGGAAGGTCAGTGGGAGAAAAATGAGTGACTTCACAAAAGGGAAAATTTGTAGCAGCTACCTGAGTTGTGGTTTGTTTTTCAGAAGGGCAAGTGAATAAATCTAGAGCCAAAGAAATTAGTATTTAAAAATCCATTTTAGCCATTTCCTCACAGGAAAAGACTATCTCTAGACAGGATGGCCCATCAGTTAGGCCAGGGAGACAAAAAGACAGACTTTTTAATTTGATAGAGATTTTTTTTCATATGATAATATTATAATGTGGAATCTAGAAATATTGATTCCAAAATATAAAATAGCAAATACAATTCCACTGACTCTCTGTTGTTAGATGGTCTCTGTAGATTATTTCACCTGCCTAAGATATTTCTGGTACATATAGTTGCTTACTTATGCATAGCCATAAAGTTTTTAAAAACTGTATTCAGTTAAGGCAATGTTAGATTGACTCTGATTTTCCTTTCATCCTCTTTGTTCTTAAGTAAATTATAAAAATAAATTTCAGAAGGAAAAATATGTATTGATTGAGAATATTTTTTGCTATTTGGACTGTAGACTACCTCAAATTCATAGGAAACTTAAAATTTATAACTTAAAAGTTATAACACATATGTTCAAGAAACTAATCAGTAATAATTCAATACCAAAGCATTTAATAAATATTGCTTGTGCACTCTGTGTGTATCAATGACCTTGCTAAGCTTTAGAGACACAGTATTCTCTCTTGCTGGAGGTTATAGTTTCTGAAGCTTGAGAAATAAAATGGCACCTGAAGGGCTGTGAGAATTCTGGGAATTACTCCTCTGTTAACAATTGTTCTCTTAATGACTAACAGGTGCCTCAAACAGTATCAGGTTACTTTGGGGGATGAATAAGGGTGATATTAGTCTTGGTTAAGGCAAATAGAAAAGAAGTCCTTTGTGCCTTTGAACTCTGACTAAGGAAGAACAGAACAGATATTTCACTATATCATTCAGGGAATGGAAAGGAGACCAGTAAAGAGAAGGTGGTGGTGGTGGGGGAGTCAACCAATAGTATGCGGTGGGGGAAAGAAAAATGACATTAGCAAAAGAAGAAAGTAGAATATATATATTCAGCTTCCTGCTTCCATATTTTATACCTAGTATTCTTAAAGTGAACATTTTTTGCCTTCAGTTGGTGTTCAGAAATGGAAAGCCAATAACCAAAGCAATAAATCCCAGCCCTATTCAATTCTGAAAACTTGGTCGCTTTTAGCATATTAATGTGGCTTGGAAGCCCAGTAAAATATGTAGAGTTATTGGGGTTATTGGTGTAGCTGAGACCAGTATGTAGTTTTGCAACAATAAATGTGTTTATTGTCTTATTTGCGGATTAATAGTTATGTATGAATACTTAATTTGTGTGTTGAAGCATACCTGTGCTTAAATCTCTAGAGTACTGATGGTCAATATTAACAAGGATAAAAAAAAAACAAATTAGCAAATTCACACGTTTTTCTCTGTAATGCATGGTTAATTAAACAACTGAGGGATCAAAGTCCTGTGTTAGGAAAGTATGTTTGCTTTTCACACCAGGAAGCTAAGTTTACCAGCACTTGAGGAATTCAAACAGAAACTCTGTTTACTAGAAGCGTGGTAAAGGCAGCAATTAAATAAATGCCTGGGGAATAGAAAGATGAGCATAGGCAAAACCCAGCCACCTTTGCTTATAGTTCTTTTTCCTTAGTGCCTATTGCATGGGTTTCCATCTTTCACTTACGAATTAGTCAGGGTTTTTAGTTGCAAGCCACAGGATCCACTTTTCATAGTTTAAAGAGAAAGAGATTTATTGAAGTCTCTTAGGTAGCTCCCAGAATCTCTGCAAGGGCCATCCGACCAAGCTTGAATGCAACACGTTCTTCAACAATACAGCCTAGAGCTCTGTCTCATCATGTTGGATTGTTTTCACCAGGACACCATTGCTGCTCCATGGCAGAAGTCAGCCACACACATTGCCTAAAGCAACGGTTCTCAACCTGTGGGTCGCAACTGTATTAAAGGGCCGCAGCATTAGGAAGGTTGGGAACCACTGTCCTAAAGGATTAGATTCCTTATATTCCTACTACCATATTTTCCAGAAGATCAATCTCCCCACTGGTGGCTACTGTTTTATGTTGCTACCTTCCACATGTTTTACTTCTTGAGTCTTCTATAGGTGTATTTGCTTGGTGCAACCTAAATCTGCTGCTTGCCCTATAGCTGCAAGTGAATCTGGAAGTTGAATTTATTTTTTTTTTAATTTTTTTTTTTGTCTAATTCTACTTTGGCAAGGATGAATTCACAATGTAAGAATCTATCAAAATGTTGAGTGTTTAAAGACACCAGGCAGCTGCAAAGGATAAAGTTCCAAAGACTGTGACTAAAGAATCTAAGTGAGGACACATTTGTTTCAGGATGAGCTAGCGCACATTAATAGGGTGTGCCAACTACAAGTTCAGGGCTAAGATCTTTTTTGAATCTTATTGTGTAGGACATAACCAAATTATAATTTTTAAGCTATAAACACCTGAAATAAACAGAAATGTGTATGAACTATGAAGAAAAGTGACAAAAAATGTACTAAGGGTCATATAAAAAGACAAGAAATGGAAAAACACCTTTTCTTGGCTAGAAACTCTCACGACATATAAAGATGACGGCAACCTCAGGCTCAAACTATATGTGAATGCTAACCCTAATTGAAACCCCAAGTGGAGTGTTTTGGAAGGAATTTGACTAAAGGATTCTAAATGTAATCTTGGATCATACATATAACTAATAATATTCTGAAAAAATTTGGTAGCCAATGAATGTCATAGCCAATAAAATTCTGAAAAAGAAAAGTGATAAGGAATAAATAAAGGCACGTAGTTTTCCTAGCACAGGAATAAACAGAAATATGAGATACAACAGTGAGTTAGAAGACGCGTGTAAAAAGGAGGGTAAAATATATATTAAAGGTGCCAGTGTAAAAGAAGATGAATTATTTAATGGATAATGCTAAGAAAGGGAATAATTAGGAAAAAATGAGTTCAGTGCTGACTATGTTCATATAAATTCCAAATGGATCAAATATTTAGTGTAAAAACAGAAACCAAAGAATTACCAAAAAACCAAAAGTGGCTAGAATTATATACTCTTATGCTAGAGAAAGCCTTTTCCCATTATTCCATCAAACACACACACACGCCTTAAAGGAAAATATTGAAATATCTAACTATAAATTAAAAAATTTCCGCCTAGTAAAAGAAACATTTAAAAAAGGAGCACCCAGAACAAATTGGGAAAAGTATTTGAAACAAACATTTGAAAATGTGTCTGAAAATAAAATTAGGTGGCAATATAAGTCTTGGGTTGAAGGAAAACAGTTCTCAGTTTTTTCATATATGTAGAACATCTGTCGAATAATAGTCTGTGTCTCTGCCATAATTTAGTCCCTTTATAGATTTTTCATTAGCTATGTGCTTTATGGTACATAGTAAATTTGGGCTGAAAAAAATTAAAAGATTCGATTAATTCATCTCACAAACTTTTTAAGTTCAAAGGGATATAGTTCTTTAAAAAAATTGTTCCTACTGTATTAAATCAAGTTTTGTGTATTGAATAAGTTTCCACTGAAAAAAACTTTCTTCAGATGATTTGCATTTCTTTAAAAAGTAATGAAAAGTTTGCAGGAATTATGTAGACTCGTCTAGTTTCTTTTGCTTTCTTCGATCCAAGGAAGAAAAGACAAGATTTTTCAAAGGGGAAGTGCATTCCCTTCACATTGCTATTCTAAATCTGACTTGAAAACAGAACCTGAAGTACATCATATCCCAGATAAAGCTAGCTGCTTGCCACAGCCTGCTCTGTTACAATAGCATTGGAAATGGCTTGCATCAGCATGTTCTGTCAACTTTATATAAAGCCCACTTTATGTAACATGATTATAGATCCCTTGAACACTGCTGTGTACCCGCAGCTTGCAGACTGATTCCTTTGATGTTGCCTACCAGCCATGGCATGAAAAGCAGTACAGGCTGGCGATGAGGACATAGGTGGTGGTAACTGGCAACTGGTGCCTGGTTCTTCATTTTTCTGAATGTCTATTACCCCCATGTGCAAAAGAGAGTAGGTAAGTGTGTTCTTTCTTTCATTTGTCTTCAAGCCGTTAATCTCTGATCCCCGTCTTTATCATATCCAGAGATGTTTGGGGGCTGGCTAACTTTGGCCACCGGTCCTGACTCCATAAGAAAAGCATCGATCATGTGGTTGGAATGCCTTCTCCTGCATTGAGATTTATTCAGGGAGGCTTTGGTCTTCATTTCTGTTGGGCAATACCATTCCCTCTGATTTGTGATCTGGTTGATTTGATGGTGTTGAGAGCTCCAGGGAGGTTCAGTTCAGCGCAATGAACATTTAAGAAGCTTTAGCTATATTTAAGCCTCCCATAAAGCACCAGGAATACCAAGATAAATAGTGCGAAATCCCTTCTTCTGTGCAAGTGATGGCCAAGTGGGAGAGAGACTAAAAACAAAATTTCAATATAGCACAATTAATGTTAAAGTAAGACTCCTGGCTGCTGGGAGAGTACAAAGGAAAGGTAGTGAATCTAATCTGGGGGTCCAAGAAAGGCTTCCTAAAGAGATGATACCTGAGCTGCGTCTTAAAATTTGAGAAAGAATCATTTATGAGGAAAGAGACATTCACACAAAAAGAACAGGCTGAGAAATGTCACAGAGATGTGAAACAGCATGGGGATATAGGCAGGAAAAGTCCCAGGATTCAGAATTGCTGGAGGGAAATGTTTCAGGGATGGAGTGGTGGGAGATGAGGCTGAAGAGAGAAAGTCAGATTGGGAAGGATTGGGAAGTCACATGTGGATTTTATTCTGTAGGCAATGCTGACTCCTTCATTCTGTGCTTTCTTTCACCCCCACATTGGATCCTTCAGCAAATCCTGTTGGTTGGATCCCACATCTGACCACCATCACTAAACCAGCCCAAGCTACCAACACCTCCACCCAGGTCACACGAGCAACTCCAAATTAGTGTGGGAATCATGCCTCCTTCTTCCATTTCTGCCCCTAAAATCTCCTGTCTGCACAGAGAGTGTTTTCTCTAAAACACAAATTAAATGACATTTCCCAGTGCTCAAACCCTCACTGCCTTCTTCACAACAGCATAAAAATCCACATTCTTACCAGGGCCTGAAAGGCAATGTTTTGCTTGAGTTGGTTCCAGTGCCCCTTATCCCCCTCATGGCTGATTCTTTTCCTTGTTCCCTTGTGTTGAGTGAGAAAAAACCCTCCTGACTCTTCCTTCTAAAACTCTCCTCTCACCTCATCACTCTCTATTGCTTTCTTCCATTTGTATACTTGCCTCCTTATTGCCTCTTACCCACAGAAATGTAAACTTCAAGAAGGTGCACAGGTGTCTGTTTTGCTTGCCGTGTGCTCTAGCACTAGGGATTTGTTGAGTGACATGGAATGAAAGAATCAGTGAATGAGTTCAGAACCTCTCAAACTTGGGAGTGAAATAATCTGATGTGTGCTTCAGACAGATTACTCTGCAATATGGGGGATGTATGTAAGTGGATAATTTTGGGGTGGGGAGTAGGAGTAGAAAAGCTCAGAGAGACCAGTTAGGAAAAGTCTGGGTCAGTGGTGTGAAGGATGAAACTAAGGCAGTGATATCTGGCATGAAGAAAGAGGAGGTAGATATGAAAAGTGTTTTTGAGATAAAATGGTCCAAACATGATTGAATTACATCTGGGCCTCCCTTCAGAGTCCTGGCTACATGAGGGTATGATAAAGGACACTGGAGCTGGAGGTGGTCCCGAATTGGGGGTGGGGGGCAGAACGATGCTGTCAGAGTGAGTGCCTTTGAGATAGTGCTCTTCCATTTCAGCATATCCCTGGGTCAAAACTGCCAAGGCATTCTTGTGTCCCTTGTGATGAGCGTAAGCATTGTCTTTCTGTGGATCTGAATGGCTACAAAGAGTTGGATGTATTTTTGGCAGCAGATACATGTTCAATAATAGGTTTAATGATAGTTTCTGAAGCAATTGGCTTTACCCTGGAGGTTTCCCATCTCTCTAATGACTAGGGCCAAGCCTGCTTAGTTTATAAGATCTGGTAAAATTACAGTGTGAACTGGTAATTTGCTGTACAAACTGTAAGTTGCTGTACAAATTATACTGGGTCTGTCTCTTTTATAGCCCCGAGGAACTTTTCTGAGCCTGGTGCCTCTGAAGACTTCAAGAGTACTGACTTCAAAAGAAGCATTGCTCTACTATGAACGCCACAAGCCACGTACCTAACAAAATGAGAAGGGGACTCACGAGGTCTAACTTGGAGAAGTATTTGATCCACTTGCAATTTTTGAAAAAGTATTTGATCTGTTGAAACAGATACTTTGTAGAATGAAACTATTTTGTTTTCAATGTGATTTGGGAAAGTTCTTTTTTAGCTTGGGAAAGTTTATTATCTTAGCTAAGGAAAGAATTATGTGGGCCTCAAATCTATAAACTCTCAAACCAAGAGAGATTATGAAATTATTTTGGATGATTGGGACAGAGGTCTTTCCAAAGAAAAGGTTCATCACATGGGTGATTTAAAACACGACTAACATTGCTTCTCCAAGCAATGACCTAGAAATTTGACAATGTGATAATGAATTCTCAAACAAATAAAACAAACAAACACAAAAATCACATTGGAACATCTCACAATTGGCAGGATGAACACTGGCAACAATAACTTCTGGAAAAGTGAGCTGGATCTTACAGCATTAAAATGAGTTTGGGGACTATAACATGAAGTCAACACTTTCATGAGAATTTTGGAATGCTCCATTTCCCACAATCTCATCATTTCTCCGCCTGACAATTGTAATTATTCCTCATCAAGTTGACAGTCAAATTTGCTTCCTGTAGTGATAATATACCTGCTACCAACCTGACCATATTGGAGAAATAGCTTTTTCTTTGATTGGATTCCTCATTTTTGAAGATAACTTTCTAAGTTATTCTAACCACTCTCTTACATTATTTATTAACTAATCACCATTCACGCTACCATCAGTAGTTTGTAACTTTGGAAAAATGAGGAGACACACAATTGCCTCCCTGATTGTAAAGCAAAGACACTTCACTTACGTTGCAAATTAAAACGAATTAATTTCTTGGACAAGGCATGCCGTAGTACTTCAGAAAACATTGGACATTACTGTACATTTCCAAAATATCCAGGGTCATTAATGAATCATAGATTTAACATTTGAGACATTATACAAAGGAATGTAATTGTGTACAGACTGAGGAAGTTTTCATGGGACACTAAGACAAGGTCATGATGTTAAGAAAGAACAATAGAGCAAATAGAATAATTATAAAGTAAAATTGCCTGATAGTTATAAAAGATGTCGATTCTCTGAAGCGTTTAATAGTAAGTTTTTGTTCACCTCTGGGAAGGTGACGTTTGAATAGGGCTTACAGGTGGTCACAGAGTAGACCTTGCAGGTACCTAAGGAAACAGCTTTCCCCACGAGAGGGAGCTGCCAGGGCAGAGGCCTGCAGGTGGGGCCACGTCTGGAGTGTAAGCAGAAAAGCAAGATGGGCTCCGAGGCCGTGGCGGGAGTGAAGTGGTGCATTCGGGCAGAGCGGCAGGAGGTGAGATGCAGAGGGGCCTGGCGCTGTGAAGGCCACAGTGGAGATTTCAGCTTTCACTCTGAGGGAAATGGGGACGCCTTACAGCATTTTGCATTTTAAGAGGTTCAGTCTATCTGGCTGTTGAGACTAGACAGCAGGGGGTGGGTGGAACCAGGGAGACTATTGAAAGAGGTGACCCAGGAGATGGCGCGGGTTGGTGGGAGCAGTGTATGTGATGAGAAGGGGTCAGAGCCTGAATAATGTGTTTTAAAAGAAGGGCTGTTGATTGGATTTTTGATGAATGAAAGATGCAAATGAAGGATGATTCCAGGTGGGTTGCCATTCGCACAAGTTTTTAGGCATGCTGTGTCAAATTACCATAAACTAGGTGGCTCAAAAATGATAGAAATGTTTTCTTCTGCTGTCTGGAGCCCTGACGCCCCAAGTCACGGTGCTGGCAAGGCTGCCTTTCCCCTGGGGCTCCAAGGGGGAATCTGTTCTCTGTCTCTTCCAGTTTCTGGAGGTCGTTAGCACTCACCAGCCTTCCGTGGTGGCGTCTCTCCAATCTCTGCCTCTGTGGTCACATCGCCTCCTGCTCGCCTGTCTTTTAGGACATTTGTCACTGAACTTAGGGCCTACTCTGGTAACCTAGGATGATCTTATCATAAGAGCCTTAATTATGTTTGCAAAGACCGCCTTAAAAGCTCTGCTATTGGTTAGATTATTGACACGAATGAAGGATACGAGTCCAGGACGATTCCAGGTGAAGGCAATAGTCACAGGTCCCAGGGATTTGGATTTCGGTATACCTTTTTGGACCATCATTCAACCCATTATATTCTTCACTTCAGTTTATTTGTGGGTGAAACAGGTGAGGTGAAAGACAAGAAAGCATAAAATTTTTCATTTCGTTTAGAGGACACCTGCTAACAACAAGAGTTGTCAAATTAAATCATCAGGTATTACTGTTTAAGGTGTTCATTGTAGTGGTCATGTAAAATAATGATTAAATCTCTACAAAAATACAATAGTCCTTCTAAATTTACCTATTTTCCTCATTTTTCATGAGAGACTTAAACAGTTAAAATAAGGAAATAGTTCACAATTGAATTTTACTTCCTCTCACTTTTACTATCTATGGTTTGCTAAAAAAATTTATTCATTTATTCAACAGATATTTATTCAGTGTCTAGAGTGTGCACTTCACCGTGCTAGGTGATTCAGAGATACAAAAATAATTCAGAAGTGATTTCTATTATTAAAGATATATAATAATTTGGCTCAAATTAGTGTTTATCCTCCACTTTCTATCCTAAAGTAGCTCATTGAGCACAAAGCCTCTTTACCGAAGGTGCTTTTTGAGTGACAACATGGGTGACTAAATCTCCTTTGCTTTTTAAGATTGATAATGTTTGCAAAATTTTTCTCTTGCTTTTTGTTTTTTAATCCCTGCTTCCCGTACATTGAGAAAGTTTAAGCAATTATAAATTGTGAGCTTCAGGTTCCAAAAGTGCTTCAAAATGCAGGAACAAGACTCCAGAATGAACACATAGTGGGTGGAATCAGTTTATTTGGAGGAGCCTTTCCTAGAAATAACCCATCCTACAGTCTGATTTGGAGAAGAGTTTACTGAAGAGAGAGAAGTGCCAGGAAACAAGCATCATAAAATGTAACTAATGTAAAAGAAACTGTAATCTTGGAAATGGAAGTATATCAGTGAGAAAGGGTCCTTATAGGGCTTCAGAAAGGGAGAATCAGTGAGAGTATTTTTCAGTGCATATCCAGGAGGAAAAGACTATATTGATGTCCCTAGTAATCTCATTACTTGAAAAGTGGTGAATTCTCTGATCTCTCAGACAGCTTGATTAAAATAGGTTGTAGGACTACCCAACTTACTTTATGGTGAACTTGGGCTCACAGAGCAGACAGTGGATTTATTATTGTAAAGAACTTGGAGACAAAGCCTGGAGCATAATGTGAGCTTCGCAAAAGTTAGCTATGCTTAAAAACCATTATTAATATTTTTTTTGCTACTTTATTATTTATCACAAGGTAATCAAACTGCTGGGGTGACACTGATGAAACTGAGTTTGTAAATCTTCAGCCTTGTCTAGACTAGGGTGATTCTGAGCAAGATGTGATCAGTCATTTAATTAACCACACCTGAAACAGCCTAATAGTTTTTCTCCTTAAGTTACCAAATGACTATTTCTCCATGTTTACCAGGTAGATAATGTTTGTTGCATTGTTACATGTCATCACTTAATTATTGTTCTCTTGCTTAATCACAGTAAAGCATTGTTTTGATTAACCCTTTCTTCCTTAAACAGATCTCAGTAGGGCAGTGGTACCTATCAAACAGTCTAAATGCCTTAAAGTAGCATTTAAGGTCTACTTGTTGCTATTTGATTCTAACCTAATTCCAACTCCACCCCCCTCTTTTCTTTTCTTTTTTTTTTTTTTTCACCATGCCATCATATCTTTTCTAGGCCACTGCCAGAATAGATCCTTTATCATTTTTCCTTTCCAGATCTTAGGATCTTTTGCCTTGGTCCATGTGCCTTCTGACTCCTGCAATAATCTGACTTCCTACAGTTACTCATCTAAATCCTTACCATTGCTCAAGAGCCAGCACAAAGGCCATCTTTTCCACCACATGTTTCCACTTTCCTCTACTGGAAACTACCACTATAAAAATGAAAACAAAAAAAAAAATTTGCAGTTATTTAGTCTGTTTTTGTGATATTTGCCCTATCATAGTGATTTGTCTGTATATGGAAAGGTGATAATACAGAAAGGAGCTAATGCTTTTTGGAGCCAGGCTGACAAGTCTTATGTACTAGTTTTATAAATTTGAACTCCTTACGTAAACTCTGTGAACTTAGTTTCCTCACTCACAAACTAAGAATAACTATACCTACTCCCTTGTGTTAATAAGAGGATTAAATGAGATCATGCATGTGCTATAAATCCCTTGGTGTAGTTATGTGAGCCCTAAATATTTTAAATTACTGTTTTATTGCTACTATTATATCCTCCCCTACTTACCAGGTTGTAATCGTTTTTAAGTCAAGGACCATGAGTGACTCGTTTGCTTTACATTCTGCTTAGTATAGTGTTGTATACACAGACCCTTGTTTGCTAACTTTGTGAGTGTATGTTTATCAGTTTTGCTTCTCCAACTATGTCATGTTTCTAAAAATCAGGGACAATGTCAAGTATATCTTAGGAGTCATCTCTTTAGTGCCTTGTTAAAGGCTGATGTAATGTGTGTACACCCAGGTAGGAAAAAGGCTTGTCCAGACACCCTGTGCTAGGACCAATTCTTCCCTAGCTCATTCACTTTGGGCAACTGAATCTTGACTGCACTTGTTAATTGTGGTCTTAGGGATCATTCAGTCCAGTCAACAATCTTTAACGAGATCCAAAGGAGTTGTATGCAATTGAAAATAACTAAACCCATGCTATGTATGAAATGAGTACTATTATACCTCAAATATTAAGTTAAATATGAATATATTTCCAATACATCGCTATGAATGTTGAATGTTATTCTGACATAAGGGAACTGGTGAAACCTCAGGTGAGTGTGGATCAGAGAAATACCTCTGACCTGATGCTTGTCCCTTTGCCTCAGAATCTGGATAGCTATTGGAAGGAGATATTCGGTGCTACATTTACAACTACACAGGGATGTACTCTATAAGTAGAGTTTTTATTAACCATTTCTTTAGGCAGTTGCATCAGATGTTTTTGTATCCTACCCATAATTGTATCAATGTAAGGATTCATGTCTTTCCCCTATAGTCTGCAAAATTCTTGCCCCATTTTTGTCCCTGGAGTTGAATTGTTCTTCGAAAGCATTGCCACAACTTGGTTCCTCTGAGAATTTCTGATCTGTCCTCTGTTGAGGGGCTGGAAATAATTACATGTATTTCCATAGCTTTCTGACATAAGGAAGCAGCTACAGGCTAGATTCCACTTGAAATATAATCTCTGGTTATACAGAATCATTTCTATGGCATTCTGGTGTTAATGTGGAATATCTTCAATGCCTACCCCTACTTAAAAAAATTTAAAAATGGACTTAAACATGTCACTATGAAACTCTCTGTAAACACTTATTGAGTAAATTTAGTGTTTACATTTTTCTTCTTAGAATTTTTAAGATGTCTAACTCCTGTGAATAACGAAATTCCTAAATATCGCCTATCTAAATTTCACAGTATCTAAAAGTGTCTTGTAACAGTCATGTAACCTACATATCACCCTCAGAAAATGAAGCTTAGACAATTATATAGCACTATGAAAGTAAAAAGATTACTAACTAATTGTATTAAATCTGGTCATAATAACATTATCATGGTATGAAAGAGTGAATTCCGAGGTAAAGACGAGATGATAAAAGGAAATTAATAAGAAACTTGAAATCATTTAATTTTTTTTCTCTAGTGGATTATTCCCAATGTTTCCTTGTTAATTCTTCACCAGTTATATGATATATATATTATATGTGGATTTGCAACATTAAAACCATCTCTCCTATACATGATAGAGTTTATTTCTAGCAACAAACTGGATTATTGTTTGGAGGAGATAATTTTTGAAAGGGAAAAGGAGGTTATAATTCAATCAACTTTTCACAGCTGGATAGAAATTAATTTTAGTTGGAGTTGGAAAAATTAAGTCTATAACATTTCTTTTGATTTGGATAAATGGAATATTAGCTCTGGTGGTAAGTCTCGAGTGCACCTGTTTCATTTTAACAAAGGGAACAAACTGAGAGAAATTGAACATCAAGTTCAAGGACACAGGGAGTTGTAACACAATTCAAGTCTTTTGGCTTCTAATCCAAGACATTTTTTACTACTTTTTATTCTTTCTTTAATCCCTTTAATTATGAAATTGCTCCAGAAGGGATTAAAGTTATAGACAGAATGTCTGTGTCTCCTCAAAAATTCATATGTTGAAGCCCTAATCCTCAACATAATAGTAGTTGGAAATAAGGCCCTTACAGAAATAATTAAGGTTAGATGAGGGCTGCCATGATGGGATTACCACCTTTTATAAGAAGAGATACCAGACTGGGTGTGTAATCTTAGTTCTCTGGGAGGCCGAGGTGGGAGGCTCCCTTGAGCCCAGGAGTTTAAGACCAGCCTGAGAAAGAGCAAGGCCCTGTCTCTTCTAACAATAGAAAAATCAGCTGGGTGTGGTGGCAGGTAGCCTACAGTCCCAGCTACTTGGGAGGCTGAGGCAGGAGGATCATTGAACCAGGAGTCTGAGGTTGCTGTGAGCTAGGCTGATGCCACAGCAATCTAGCCTGGGTAACAGAGTGAGACATTGTCTTCCCCCTCCAGAAAAAATAGAGAGACATCAGAGGATTTGTTGGCTCTTTTTCTCCCATGTGAGGACACAGCAAGAAGGCAGCCATATGCAAGCTAGGAAAAGAACCTCCACCAAACCTGACCATGCTGGTGCCCTGATGCTGGGTTTCTAGCCTCCAGAACTGAAAGAGAACACATTTCTGTTGTTTAAGTCACCCAGTCTGTGGTATTTTGTTATGACAGCCAAACAGTTGACAAAATAATAAGAAAAAGATTCCTTGTTTCATATGGCCATTGGTTTGGAGTTGTTGGCAAGTATTGATGTTACAGTTAGAAGGTGAGAAGGAAAATAGAAATATCTTTATCCCTGCAGTGCATCCTAAATTTTTGCAACTTGCACATTCACGTTTGTAGACAGAGGTGTACTGCATGATTTTTGTACAAATGCTATTCTTGGGCCTGATCTAAACATGGGTCTGCTTATGCAAACAAAGATTAATTTAATTAAAAGGAATATTTATTTTGCCTTAAAGTTTTTCTTTCAGATGGGAACATGTTATTCACTATTGGATGTTCAGGGCCAAATCTTGGTCAAAGGAGTTAGTAGCAGAGGGAGTTTTGCATTTTTTAATCTGTAGGGCATCCATTCACATGCTTGCCCTAGCTTCCAGTGAGATAAGAATTATTTATTAGGGTAAAATTAGCTGCTACAACTTCTACCAACCTAGAAACTTAACATTTAAAAAGGAACTGATTTCAAGACTTTACATCTTATGTTTTAACCTGGATGGAGTTGGAAAATATTCTGCTTAGTAAAGCATCACAAGAATGGAGAAGCAAGAATCCAATGTCCTCAATTCTAATATGAAGGCAGTAGATGAGCTAATACAAGGTGGTGGGTAGGGGATTGAGGGAGTGGGGAGAGGGGAGGAGGGAAGGGGATGGGGGTCATGGTGTATGGCACACCTCTTGGGGGCAGGACACAATTATAAGAGGGACTTTACCTAAGATATGCAATCAGTGTAACCTAATTCTTGGTACCCTCAATGAATCCCAAACAATAGGAAAAAGAGAAGGAAATAATTTCAGAACTGGTTCTTTCCATTCACACTTTTATATGGGCTTTTTCATACCAGAACAAAAGCCCTTGCTTTCCCCATCAGAAGTTAAATATGAATGGGTAATGTATGTTTCAGACGGACACTGTGGCTAATGTTTTACTTTTGGATTACAGAGTATCAGGAGAGGTCAATCTGTTTTGTTCAAATCCAAAGTAAATACATACAAGGACAGTGATTACATTGTTGGTTATAATAGAGACATGTCTGGAAATATTTTAGAAATATACTAGTTAATGGTGCTTATCTTTGGGAAATGAGACTGTTGTGATATTACTTTTTAAAAAATGTTATTTCTAGGGTGGTCCCTGTGGCTCAAAGAGCAGGGCGCCAGCCCCATATATCGGAGGTGGTGGGTTCAAACATGGCCCCGGCCAAAAAAAAAAAATGTTATTTCTATATTATCACAACATTGTTAAAGCAAAGATAGCCAATCGGTTTTTTAAAAGCTTTTTCCCTGAAGCTATGATTTAAATACCAATGAGTTTTAAATCAAAAACAAATATATTTAAATTTGGGGAAAAAAGAGGCATTTAAGAAAGCATCAGTATAGATACACCTAAAACGTAATATAGGTTCCATCATAAAAATGGACCACTGTAGCAAAAATTAATTCTCAAACTCTCTAATATACTTCCTTTAGGATTTTTTTTCTGTAGTGCAAAGGTGCTTAGAGAGTAGCAACAATAATTATAAGTCCTATGTAACAGGGATTTATAGTTTACCAATTAAAAGACACTCTCATTCGAGCACAACAAGAATGCTCTCCAATAGGCAAGGCAAATGTGGCTCTCTTCATCTTATTCATGAAGTAACTAGGGCTCACAGAAATTAAGTGAAATTCTCAGGTTGAAAGGATAAGAAATGGCTGAGTCAGAAATGGAAATAATAAAGTCCAGGGTTCTTTCCAGTGTAGATTGCTCCATTTAGTGTCACCACTTACCTTACCCGCGGTTCTCTTGAGTATCCAATCAAATTTTCATCCTTCCATTCCATTGAACTTGCTCTCAGCATGGCCACCCCAAACATCCATCTTGCCTTAGCAATCGTCAATCTTCAGTCCTTATTTTAGTTGACCTCTTGGCAGCACTCTTTTCTTAAATTTTTGAAAATACCTTTTGAATAGGTAGTAAATGTATGTACTATAAAATTCAAAAGATACAAAAGGGTATAAACTAAGAGTCATTCTTAGTTTCTGCATAGTTCTGCAGCTTTGCGACCAGATCATTGTATAATCTTTCAGAGAAATTCTAGGCATATGCAAGGATATATGTTTCCATATTCTTTTATTTACTTAGACAGAAGATAGGTAATACACTAAAGCTAGTAGTCTAAAACTTTGACGCGTCTTACTCAGTTACGCATGTTCAGGGAACTTCCATATGGTACTTACAGAGTTGCTTCATTCTTTTTAGTAACTGAATTGTATTCCATTCTCAAGATAAGTCACAATTTATTTCACCAGTTCCCTGATGATATATACCAAGTTGTTTCCAAACTTTGCTATTGAATATAATTCTGCAAAGCATATCCTAGTATATTGGTCATTTTGCAAATGTTTAGATATACCATAGGATTAATTTCCAGCTTAGAATTGCTTGGTCAAAGGGTATATTTACACCTGAAGTTTTGATATTGCCAAGTTGCTCTCCAAAGAGCAGGCATCAATTTATACACCCTCTTGCCACAATGTCTGAGACTGTTTCCCTGTAACCTCACTAACATAGTGTGTTATTAAGCTTTTTGGTCTTTGTTAGTCTGGTGAAACAATGTCATTTCAATGAAGTTTAAATTTTATTATGAGGAAGGTTGGATATCTTTTCTATTCCAGGAGCCATTTGTATTTTGCTTTCTTTTTGAACTATATTCTAATATCTTTTGTTCATACATTTTCTTCTAGATAAACTCTATATTCTTGATTCCTAGTTTTCCTGCTACCAGACTGATTGTCCTCCTCAATCTCTTGGCTTGGTCTCTTCTTTTACAGACCTCTAAATGCTGAAATCCCCCAGGGCTCAGTCTCTGATCTTCTTTTCTATATCTTCTATTAAATACCTAGGCAATTTCTTCTGTTCCACCTAAGAGCTGATGCTTTGCAAACTTAAACCTCCAACTCCAGCCTCTTTCCCAGACTTTTGCCCCACTGCTCTCAAATTCTTTGAGCCTATGGACCAGCGGTTCTCAACCTGTGGGTTGTGACCCCTTTGTGTCAACGAAAATACATCCCGAATATCAGATATTTACATTACGATTCATAACAGTAGCAACATTACAGTTATGAAGTAGCAACGAAAATAATCTCACGGTTGGGGGTCACCGCAACGTGAGGAACTGTATTAAAGGGTTGTGGCATTTGGAGGCATTAGGAAGGTTGAGAACCACTGCTATAGACTTAATACCACATGGATGCTGCCAAGGCTTAGCAGTGGGTTGAGCCACACCTGAGCTGCTTTGAGCCACGGCTGGGGTAGCTGAGGGTCACTGCATCAGAACACATGGAGTAGACACCTGAGGCAGGACTGGGGACTGAGCCCATGGAGGGGGCCTCAAGCTTGCCCCTTGAAGCCATTCTACCCTCCTGGAGCCCTGGGCCTATTATGGGAGGGGCAGCCTTGAAGATTCCTGAATTGTCTGTAAGGTCTTTCTCGCATTTCCTTGATGAATACCAACTGACTCCCTGCTATCCATCACTTGGCCACATCCTTAGTATTCTCTCCTGAACATACTTTATCATTCTTTATGTGGCTATGCTGCCAATGTTTCAAATCTTTCCATTCTGCTCTTCTTTTAATGTAAGTTTTATCTTTAAGTCACTTCTTTGCTCTTGTGTCTTGCTGTATGTGATTCAAAGTAACCATGAAGCAGCCTTAGTACTTTGCTGCTTAGCTATTTCTTCCACCAGATATTCTATTTCATCACTCTTAAGTTCTGCATTTTGTAAAACCCTAGAACACAGATAAAACTCCAGCAAGTGCTTTGCAGCTGTTTTGGAGGATGACCCTTACTTCATTACCTTGTCTGTCATTTCCATCTGAGGACTTCATCAGAATGGCTATTACCTTCCATATTTCTATCAACTTTCTGATCGTGACCACTTAAGTCATCTCTAAGAAGTTTCAGACTTTCCTGGAAGCTCTCCCCTTCTTCTGAACGCTCACCAGAATTCTCTATACACAGCAATCTAGGATTTTTCTAGCCTGCACCTCCAAATTATGTAGCCTGTACTCATTATCCAATTCCAAAGCAGGTCATGTTGACATTTTCAGATATTTGTTGCAGCAACAATTCCACTTCTGCTACCAATTTTTTGTCTTAGTTTGTTTTCTGCTGTTATAATAGGATACCTTGAATTGGGTAATTTACAATGAACAGAAATTTATTCAGCTCACAGTTCTTGAGACTGGGAAGTCTAAGATCATTGTGCCAGCATCTCATGTGGGACTTTGAGCTGCCTCATAATATGGTGTAAGGGTGAGCAAGCCTTTAAGACAGAGGATATTGGGTGGGAAGCACCCTTTTTGTCAGGAATGCACTCTTTCATTAACTAACCATCCTATGATAATGGCATTAGTGCATTCATGAGAGCAGGGCCCTTATGAAGTAATCACTTCTTAAATGTCCCACCTTTTCATACTGTAAGAACAGTAATTATATTTCAATATAAATTTTGGAGGGGACATTCAAACCATAGTCCAGGGCCTACCATATATTGCCTAATACAGCAATTGTTTTAGGATATGTTTACTTTAGACATTTCCCCAGGTTTCTTGAGTATTGTCTCCTAATTGCTGTGACTAAATATTGATCCTGGTTAGCAGAGCTAACCACTCTTCTTCCTGACCCGTGCTTGTTACCTGCTGCCTAGCTCTGTAACTCTTCACCATCACCCCCCGTTTCCCTCCTTACTGCCATTTCTGTGTCTTCAGGTCTTGCCACCTGGCGTCACCAATTTGGAGAGCCTAACTCAGCCACACACAAACACGTTCCCTTTTTCCTCCTCCTCTGCCCCTTAGATAAAGACACAAAGGATCTGGCTATCCTATTCCCTAAGAAGTTAAAGCCAAAAGACCCTAACTTGACAGCAAGCTGTGAAATTCACCTACCTCCTATCACCCCTTATGAAAGTGGTCTCTAACTGCCCGTGGGTGCAGACTCCGTCTTTGCACTGCCCAGGTAGGTTGTCTCCCTTTCAGGAAAGCTGACCTAAGCTTCTCTGCTCCTGCTGTGGCTCCCTCTTTGGGTGCCATTGTTTGAACCTTTCAACCACCCACTGACTACTTGTTTGATTCTTTATATTAGGGTGCAGTGAATGACCAAGTCAATTTGGACCCCTTTTTAACCAGAGAGTCATCCTAGGGGTAAAAAATCATGGAGATGAAGGAAAGGGGATGGAAGAAGCTCTTTATCCTTCATTTCCTCCTCAAGTTTCATGAATATTAAGTGTTTTTCAACCCTGAAAGGTTGATTTCTGCCTTAATTGGACTTCTTCCACACATTCTGGATACCTCATGGTTCATTTTCATTATTTAGACATTTCATATGAGTTAGTGGTCTCTTCCCAACAAGATGATAAGAGCCATATGAATGGGTATCTTAAGTCTCCTTATTCCAACATCAGTTCCAATGTCAGTGCCAGCTACCATTTTTGAGCACTTACAATATGCTAGGCACTGTGCTGAGTGTTTTATGTACATTAACTAAGCCTTTAGAATAATCTTATAAGGAAAGCATGAATATTCTTGTATCACTGAAGAAGAAACTAGAACATGGTGGAATTGTAATATAAATTCACATATGTCTGATTCCAAATACTTTCTTATACAACAAAATATGGATCTGAGCTCAATCAGTGAATAAATGATCCTTCACTTTGAGTTCAGGATTATGTTTTTAAAATTATTCCTCCTCATACCCATTGAGGTATCTACTAAAAAAACACTTACTAATAGAAAATAACAAGTGTTGTTGAGAATATGGACAAATTAGAACCCTGGGGCACTGTTGGTGGGAATGTAAAATGAAGCAGCTGCTGTGGGAAACAGTATGGAGGGTTCTCAAAGAATTAAACATAGAATTACTGTATGATCCAGCAATCCCACTTCTGAGTATATACCCCCAAAATCGAAAACATGGTCTCCAAGAGATATGTGTACATCCATGTTCAAAGCAACATTAAAGGTGGAAGCGGCACAAGTGTTCATTGGCAGACAAATGGATAAACAAAATGTGGCATATATGTACAATGGGGTATTACTCAGCCTTAAAATGTGAGGAAACTCTGACACAGGCTGCAACATAGACGAACCCTGAGGACAGGAAGCTAAGGGAAATAAGCCAGTTACAAAAAGACAAATACTGTATGATTCCTCACTAGATATGTGAGGTATCTAGAGTAGTCAAATTCATAGAAAAAGAAAGTAGAGTGGTGGTTGCTAGGCTTTGTGGAGAGGGGAAAAACAGGAGTGTTTGCTTCATGGGTTGAAAATTTTACTTTTGCAAAATAAAAAATTCTAGGGGTTGGGCATACAACGGTGTGAATATACTTAATAGTACTGAACAGTAAACCTAAAATGGTTAAGACAGTAAATTTTATGTTATTAATATGTATATTTTACCACAATTTAAAAAATGTATTCTATAAGCCCACATGGAAGAAAAACACAAGTCCAGTCTAGTAAGGAGGAGGAGAGAGGAGGGAGAGGGTTGTGGGGAGGGGGGAGGGTGATTGGTGGGATCTCAACTCATGTGCACAGTGTGAGGGTGTTCGGCACACCCCCTGGGTAAAGGGCTCAACTACAACTTGAACTGTATCTTAGAAATGAAAACACTGTAATCTAAACATTTGTATCCTCATGTCATTCTGAAATAAAAAAATAAAAAATATATTCTTACACGTAGAAGATAACCTAAAATACTGTATGGCATTATACTATGTCCAAAAGTACATATGCAATGTAATTTTGCTATTAAATGTAGTAGTCCTGATGACAAAAGTGGTCAAATCCTTACACAATGTGATTATTCTAAATTCTGCATTTAAGATGTTTCTATATAAAGAAGCATTGAAATAATTTTTACCAAGATCATCCTGGTGTTAAATAGCTGCAGTACTTTTAAAAGTATATATGTCATTACTGCGTGTTATATTAAAGCATAGAAAGCATTCACATTTTCAGTGGAAAAATACCTTTTGTTATTTCATTGCTTTTTGGTATACCGAATAGATAACTATATCATTGTTATTTTCCTTTAATGAAAATTCATATTGCTTTGGTATTATAACATCACAGTGTGTATTATTGCTGATTCTTAAAATGCCAAACATTTTGAAGTGTTTCGATTGATAGAGAGTAAATAGATCCTGTGTGTTTGACAGGAAGCTGGGAAGTTTCCCTGCTCAAAGATATGGGCCTACTGTGGATATTTGAAATGCCACCGATAATGATTCATTGCTTTCTGTTAGGCTTTTCCATGGATAGCCTTTTCTGAATCGCAGATACTCCAGGAGGTGTAATATACTGAGTAACTCACACCCTAATATGAATAACTGGTCCTATCTTTCTCATCGAAGGGCAAACCGACAGAGGACTCATGGAGGGAAAGTAGTTCAGGAGGGTCCTGATGTGGTCACCAACGCTCCGCAGAGCATTCTTCCTTCCATCTGAACAGACAGCCAGGTTCCTGGTCCTTTGTAAAAATGAGTTTCTCAATTGCAAGTTTAAGCTTTCTCAGTACATGCAAAGTGAAATGGAAATCTGGGACAATTATCCAAATTATTTCACTTAGAAAAAAAACCTTCATTAACGCTAAATAGGAGTTTTTAGCTTAAATTATTCAATTGGACTAACTACATTAAAATTATCTAAAATTGCCTTGCTCTCTCTTTCACCTTATCTGTTAGAGAGACAGACCTTAGGCTGTGTCTGCTTTACCCTGTATGGATGGATTTGGGGACAAAAAATTCAATTAATTCTATTCACAAAGGACCACCTTGGAACCGAGCAAATGGAGATACGAGCGTTTCTGGTTACTGCCTCATTCCACTGTAAAGCCTGGGAGGGCCTGAGCCTCATGGAGTCAGTGACCCCAGTTCAGCTGGTTCACTATGTGTCTGTGTGGGTTTCCATTTGGCATCTTCTTTTAAATACATTGCCTTGAAAAACTGCCTTACTTTGAGACAATTGACAGAGCTGGTTCATTGTTTGAGAAACAGGGAAAAGCAAACTGAGCCAGTGTGCTGCGAGCTAGCATCCACCCGCACAGCCAGGTATTTATTATCTCATTAACCTGAGGGTAATTGCAAGTAGTGCAGAGGCTCCGGCCCTGGGCAGTTGAGGGCTATAACCTATGTGCTGAAGAACTCGGTGCTGTGCAGAGACAATAGGACACCTGGGTCACAAGTGTGAGCTCCAGACTCAAACTGCTGAGTTATGCAGCCTCCTGTGACACACTTTCCCTCTCTGTAAAGTAAGAGTAGTGACAATTCTTTTCTCATAGTGTTGTTAGGAGGATGGAGAGTCGATACGTATAAAGCACTTGAAAGAATGCCTGGTGCATAGTAAATTGCTTAATAAATATCACCCGTACATTATTAGCACGGTTATTACTATAGTCCCTATTATGAATGTTATCAATACCTTCCAAAGGAACTGTGTGGAAATCCCTGCCTTTTGTCACTGAATTTACCCCTCTCCCCAGCTTTAATGCCCACCCCTGCATCGCTGCCACCCACCTACTAAAGCCAAACTGTATATTCTGTATATAGTACTGTATACTGTACTGTATATTCTTAAAAAGTGGGATATAGTTTGGCATTAGGACTGTGAATTGGGGCAAAGCTATACATCAAACTCAAATGAGCTATAAATTGGTCCAGGTGGTGTCATAGGCATATTTCTTATCTTTTTCCTTAAAAAGTTATCATAAATGTCATCATGATAAGATTTGTGTAGCACTTTATGGGTGCTAACATATTTTTATATTCATTATCTCAAATGATATAGCAAACTTCTGTAAGATTTTTACAGATTTTTGCAGATCTGGTTTTCTGTAAAAGTCAGATGTGACTTTCATCAATGTAAGTTGCAGTGCAGAGAAGTTAAATAATTTGTAGAAGAATTCCTCATGAGTAGGGCAAGGATGCTGGGACTCTTCTCTTTGGGGCAGGGGGTGGTAGAAGTTGAGGGAAGGAGCAAGGGGCAAAAGTTTGAAATTACTTTGGGAGCTTTGTGTTACTTGGGACTGTTAATGTTAGGCCTTGTACCAGCAGAGACAAGCCAGGAAAGTGGAGAAAAGAAAGAAAAAGCAAAGAGCCAGTGTGAACAGAGGTTCACAGCCTGGGAAGAATGCAGAGTGCTAACAGCAGCTTCTCCAAGGTTGCTGACTGTTTGCATCTAAAAATGAATGTTCCTCCCTGGCAGGGTCTTTATCTAGATCCTTAATTTCTCCTCAGGGTACTTAGTGTAGTATTGTTGGGTGTCTAATGAATTGTTCTCTTTTGTGCAAGGGCTTTCACTGTAGCAGCTACTATGAGCTCAAATGAAGGAAAATGGCTCCTTTGTCCCATAGAGGAGGAAGGAAGACCTCCTATGAAGTCGAGGAATTGGATGAAAATAGTGGGTATTCTCTAGGGTGATTGAAATTAGAGTTCTGTGGTCCAGAAAATAAACTGTGCTCCAGATACATTTATGGAAACATCAATAAACACTGTGATTAAAATGCTGATAAGATACTATCAGAAAGAACAGTTCAAATACTATACAAAGTCTTTTAAAGACAATTCCTATTCACATTTGCAGATAAAAATTCCATGTTAACCAGTCAGACGGGTTATTCAGATGGATTTTTTAATTGATACATAGTAATTGTACATATTTATGGTGCATAGGGGATATTTTGATACATGCATGCAATGTGTAATGATCAATCAGGGTAATTAGGTTATCTATCACCTCAAACATTTATCATTCGTGTTGATATTTCAAACCTCTTCTGTTATGTTAAAACACATAAGAAATTATTAACTATAGTCACTCTTCTGAGCTATTGAACACCAGAGCTCATACCTTCTATCTACCTGTATTTTTGTTCTCGTTGACCAATCTCTCTTCAGCACTCCTAAATCCCCATCCTTCACAGCCTCTGGTAACCATCATTTTGTTCTCTGCCTCCCTAAGATCGATGTTTTAACTCCCACATATAAATGAGAACATGTGGTATTTGTTTCTCTGTGCTTGGCTCATTTCACGTAACAATGACCTCCAGTGCTGTCCATATTGCTGCAAATGACAGGATGTTCCTTTTTTATGACTGACTGGTATATCACTGTGTGTGTATATCTACCACATTCTCTTTATCCATTCATTTTTTGATGGACACTTATGTCGACTTCATCTTAGCTGTTATGAATGGTGCTTCAGTAAACATGGGTATCTTAATATCTCTTTGATATACTAATTTCCCTTTTTCTTTTTTTTTTTTTTAAAAATATATATCCAGCAGTAAGATTGCTAGAACATATGGTAGACCTATTTTTGTGTTTTTTAGGAAACCCTATACTGTTTCCCACAGTGGCTGTACTGATTTACATTCCCACCAGCATTCTCTTTTCTCTGCATTCTCACTAGCATCTGTTATTTTTTGTCTTTTTGATAAACGCCATTTTACCTGGGGTGATGACATCACATTGTGGTTTTGATTTGCATTTTCCTGATAATTAGTGATGCAGACATTTTTTCATACATCTATTGCCTGGATGTCTTCTTTTGAGAAATGTCTATTCAGATCATTTGCCCATTTTAAAATTGGGTTATTTACTTATTTTTGGTATTGAGTTGTTAGAGTTCCTTATATATTGTGGTTATTAATTCCTTGTCAGATGAATAGTTGGCAAATATTTTCCTCCATTGTAAAGCTTATTTATTTACTCTGTTGATGGCTTCCTTTGCTGTGCAGAAGCTGTTTTGCTTCATGTAATTTTTCTGCTTTTGTATTTGTTGGCTGTGTTTTCAAGATCTTACCCACAGAATATCTTACAGAATTTCCCCAGTGTTTTCTTATAGTAGTTTCATGTTTTCCATTTAAATCTTTAATCTACTTTGAGTTGGCTTTTGTATAGGGTGAAAGGTGGAGGTCTATCTTCATTCTTCTGCATATGGATATCCAGTTTTCCCAGCACCATTTATTGAAGAGACTTTCCTTTTGCCACTGAATGTTCTTCATGCCTTTGTCCAAAATTATTTATATATAGATATGTGGATTTATAACTGGATTTTCTATTCTATTCCATTGGTCTGTGTGTCTGTTTTTATGCTAGTACCATGCTCATCTGTTTACTATAGCTTTGAGGTATATTTTGAAGTCAGGTATTGTGATACCTCCAGTTTATTTTTTTGTTGTTGTTCAATATCACTTGTGGCTATTTGAAGGCTTCTGTATTTCCACATGAATTTCAGGATTACTTTTTCTATTTCTGTGAAGAATGTTATTGGCGTTTTGGTAAGGAATGCATTGAATTTGTGGATTTCTTTTGGTAATATGGTAATCCTACCAACCCATGAATGTGAACATCTTTCCATTTTTTGTGATCTCTTTAATATCTCTTACTAATGTTTTGTAATTTTCCTTGTTGAGATCTTTCACCTCCTTGGAGAAATTAATTTCTAGGTATTTTATTTATTTTTTTATTTGGTAGCTATTGTAAATGGGATTATTTTCTTGAGATCTTTTTCTGCTACTTTGTTGGTAATATATAGAAATGCTACTGATTTTTGAATGTTTTTTATCCTGCAACTTCACCAAATTTGTTTATTAGTTTTAAGAGTTTTTCAGTGGAGCTTTTAGGGTTTTCTATATATAAGATCAGATTATTTGCAAACAGAAGAAGTTTGACTTCTACATTTCCAATATTAAAGGCCTTTTCTCTCTCTGTTGCCTGATTGTTCTGGCTAGTATTTTCAGTGCTATGTTGAGGAAGAGTGATGAGAGTGGGTGTCCTTGTCTCATTTGAGTTGTAAGATTTGGTAAGATGTTAGCTGTGTGTTTGTCATATATGGACTTTATTCTGTTGAGGAACTTCCCTTCTATGACCGATTTGTTAAGAGTTTTTATTATGAAGGAATCATCTGTTAAGATGATCATATGATTTTTTTGTTCTTTTTCTGATTGATGTAGTGAATAATTTTCATTGATTTGTGTGTCTTGAACTCTATCCTTCCATCCCTGGCATAAGTCCCACTTGATCATCATGAATGATCTTTTTAATGTGCTGTTGGATTTTGTTTGCTAGTACACATATTTGTTGAGGATTTTTACTTCTATGTTCATCAGGCATATTCATCTATAGTTTTCTTCTTTTGCTGTGTTCTTGTCTAGTTTTGGTATTAGGGTAATGCTGGCTTGGTAGAATGAGCTTGGAATAATTCCATCTTCTTTAATTGTCTGGAAGAGTGAGCAGAGCTGACATTCGTTCCTAAAATGTTTGGTAGAATTCAGCAGTGATCCCATCAGGTCCTTGGCTTCTCTTTGATGTGAGACTTTTTATTATTAATTCCATCTTGTTACTTGTAACTGATCTGTTCAGATTTTTCAATTTATTCTTGGTTCAATCTTGGCAGGTTATATGTGTCCAGGAATTTATCCATTTTCATGAGGTTTCTAATTTTTTGGCATGTAGTTGTTTGTGATAGTTTCTAATGAGCATTTGTATTTTTTATTTGTCAAATTTATCTTTTCAAATAAACAACTTCTCATTATGTTGATATTTTGTATTATTTTTCAAATCTCAATCTTATTTATTGCTCTGGTCTTTTTTTTTTTTTTTAATCTCTTTATTCTACCAAATGGTTTGAAATTGCTTTTCTAGTTCCTTGAGATACACCATTAGGTTATTTTTTGATATAGGTGTTTATTACTATATGCTTCCCTCTTCATATTGCTTTTGCTGTTTCCCACAGGTTTTGGTATATTGTATTTCTATCTTCATTTGCTTCAAGAATTTTTAAAATTTTCTTCTAAATTTCTTTATTGACCCATTGGTCATGCAGGATGATGTTTAATTTTCATACATTTGTGTCGTTTTGAAAGTTCCTTTTGTTATTGATTTCTAGCTTTATTACATTGTGGTCAGAAAAGATACTTGATAAGATTTCAATTTTTAAAAATCTGTTGAGATTTCTTTATCCTGGAAAATGTTTTTTTATGTGCTGATGAAAAGAATGTGTATTCCGGTCAGATGCAGCAGCTCATGCCTGTAATCCCAGCACACTGGGAGGCTAATGTGGGTGGATTGCTTAAGCTCAGGAGTTTAAGACCAGCCTGAGCAAGAGTGAGAACCTATCTCAACTAAAAATAATAGAAAAACTAGCTCTTGTTGTGATGGGTGCCTATAGTCCCAGCTGAGGCAAGAAGATCACTTGAGTCCAACAGTCTGATGTTGCTATGAGCTGTGATATCACAGCAGTCTGCCAGGACACAGAGTAAGACTCTGTCTAAAAAAAAAAAAAAAAAATGAAAAGGAAAAAATGTGTATCTCACAGTTATTGAATAAAAAATTCTGTAAATGTCTATTAGGTCCATTTGGTCTAAAGTAAAGTTTAAATGCAATGTTTCTTGTTAATTTTCTATTTCAATGATCTGTGTACTACTGAGAGCAGAGTGCTGAATTCCCAACCATTACTGTAATCTATCTCTTTCTTTAGATCTGATAATGTTTGTATTATGTCACTAGGTCTTGTGTGCATATATATGTGTAATTGTTATATCCTCTTGATGAATTTTTTCCTTTATCATTGCATAATAACCTTTTTGTCTCTTTTTACAGTTTTTTGAATTAAAGTTTGTTTTATCTAAAATAAGTATAGCTACTTTTGCTTACTTTTGGTTTTCATTTATGTAAAATATATTTTTTCCCTTCTGTCACTTTTAGTCTACAATTGACCCTTAAACAACACAGGTTTGAATTGTGTGGGTCCATTTATACATGGATTTTTTTCTAATAAAAGTTATGCTAAATGTAACTCTACTGTCTCTCTCCACCTCAGACACCCCTGAGACAACAAGTCAACTCCCCCATACTCTCCTCTGGTTCAGAGCACTCTAAGTAAACACAGTAAGGATGAAGACCTTTATAATGATCCGCTTCCACTTAATGAATGTAATGAATGGTAAATACATTTTCTCTTCCTTATGATTTTCTTTTTCTTTTCTTTCTTTCTTCCTTTTTTTTTTTTTTTTTTTTTGAGATAGTCTCACTCTGTCACTCTGGATAGAGAGCCATGGTGTCATATCTCACAGCAACCTCAGTCTCTTGGGCTTGAGAGATCCTCTTGCCTCAGCCTCCCAAGTAGCTGAAACTATAGACACTCTTCACAACAAGCTAGTTTATCTATTATTTTTAGTGGAGATGAAGGTCTCATTCTTGCTCAGGCTGGTCTCAAACTCCTGAGCTCAGGTGATCCACCTGCCTTGACCTCTCAGAGTGCTAGGATTATAAGTGTGAGCCACCGTGCCAGCCCTTATGATTTTCTTAATAACAATTTTTGTCTCTAACTGGCTTTATTGTAAGGGTACAGTATATAATATGTATAATATACAAATAATATACTAAATATGTGTTAATTGACTGTGTTATCAGGAGGGTTTCTGGTGACAATAAACTATCAGTAGCTAAGTGTTTAGGGAGTGAAAAGTTATATGTGGCTTTTTGACTGCCCAGGGGGTCAGGACCTCTAATCCCCATGTGGTTCAAAGTCAACTGTATATTTGTCTTTATAAGTGAAGTGAGTTTCTGGTGGGAAGGATATAGTTGAATCATATTTTTTTAAATCCATTCAGCTAGTGTATAACTGTTAAGTGGGGACTTTAATCTCTTTACATTCAAGGTTATTGTCATTGAAGATTGACTCCTGTCATTTTGTTAATTGTTTTCCAGTTGTATTGTATGTATCCTTTGTTACTTTCTTTTTCTCTTATTATTTTTATATTTTTAGAGCTAAGGTCTTGTTCTGTTGCCCAGGCTGGAGTACAGTGGTGAGATCATAGCTCACTGTAACCTTGAACTCTTTGTGTTCAAGTGATTCTCCCAGCTCAGCCTCCCAAAGTGCTGAGATTATAGGCATCAGCCACCATGCCTGGCAACTCTCTTATTCCTTATTTTTGTGGCTTGATAGATTTTTTTTTGTAGTAACAAGATTTGACTTTTTTCTCTTTCTCTTTTGTGTATTTACTCTATTGGTAAGTAAGTTTTAGAATTTTGCATATTTTCATACCTTTGACTACAGTCTTTTTGCTTCCAAATGCAGGATTCCCTTGAGTGTTTCTTATAAGCTTCACATAATGGTGACACATTCTCTTAGTTTTTGCTGGTCCGAGATAAGATGATTTTGTTAAATTTAAATTCTGTTATTGCTGTAGATTATGGAAAATTTAATTCCTACCTCCTTTGCTTTGGTGTGGACTCTTTCATTCAAAGAGTGATAGCTATTCTGTAGGGAGCATTAGGACTGTGTTGAGAATTTTCTGACAGAATCCTGGCTCCCAAAGAGATTAAAATCTCTGGCAATTAAAAGACTGTGGCTTAGAGTGGTGCCTGTGGCTCAAAGGAGTAGGGCACTGGCCCCATATACTGGAGATGGTGGGTTCAAACCCAACCCTGGTCAAAAACTGCCAAAAAAAAAAAAAAAAAAAAAAAAATACTGTGGCTTGGCCAGGCTTGG